>PVHY01006640.1:0-73001 GCA_004024945.1 Uropsilus gracilis
TTTTTTTTTTTTTTCATTTTCTTTTCTTTATACCTTTGTTTCTTCTTCCATCTTGGTTCTTTTCATATCTTCATCTTCAAGACTACTGATTTATTGTTCCACTTGTTCTATTCTACTCTTATGTGTTTTTCTAGAATTTTTTTTAACCTCCATTGATTTCTTTTTTATATTCTGCAGTTCCATTGTTATCTTACTTAAGGATCAGTCTCAATGTTCCGTTCTTTGTGTTTCTCAAAGCTTCCTTTTCATTTTTTGAGTTTCCTCTTATATCTCAATCTGTTTTTTGTTTTTGAGTTTTCTTGGCATTGTTCTACTTCTTGCTACAATTCTTTGATTTTCTAGATATGGTTGTTTGATTTCTTTATCTGATAAGAACAAAAGTGATTCTAGGCCTGTGTTGTTGGGTTCCAGAAAATGGTTTTCTTTCTATGGTGTGTTTTCTTTTTAAATTTATTTATATATAAACTTCACATCACTGTAATCCCAAGGATTCACCCCCCCAACCTTCCCCACTACTCCCCCCCACTCCCCCCTGCCTGAAGTTGTGCTTCAGTTTGGTGCTTAGCTTGTTTTGACTTTTCCTCAAGGCTTTTGTTTATTTTTTCCCTATATCCCATATATTAGTGAAACCTCTATGGTGCGTTTTACTTTGCTTGACCATTTGTATTTTTCTCCCCTCCCTGCTTCCATTGTTTGCTTTTGGATTTGTTCTGCTGTAGATGGGTCTTTGGTGAATGTGGATTTTCCTCTCTTACTGTCTGTTTACCAGGTGGTGGGTACTGTAGCTGAGACCTTGCTCAGAACATTTCTGGGCTTGCAGTGTGCTGGCAACCTTGGTTGGGACAGCTGGGGTGGGTGGTAGGGCCTCCAGGGCCCCCATTCACCCTACCCCCCTAAGTCTGTGCATGCAACTTGGTGGCAGTCCTGACTATCTGGGTGAGCAGCTGATGGTGTCTTGAAGGCGGTTGTGAGGCCACTCTAGCTTACCCCTAGGTCTGTGGTTTCACCAGTCAGTGCCAGTGCTGGGGGCAGATCTTGGGGAAAGTCACTAGGGCTCTGTAGGTCCTGGCAGGTGCTGGTAGAGACCCACAAGAGGCTGTGAGGTCTCTGCAGGTCTGGACAGGCATCGGAAAGTCAAGAGGTCTTTGCTGACCTGGGTGCCAACGGCAGAGCTTTATTATTTTATGTGACTTTCAAGAACGTCTCTAAATCTTGGGTCTTGAGGCCTTGGTGTCATTGCATGTTATTGAGATCCACACATGGAGATGGTCACTAATATGCACAGAAAGATGAGTGTGAATTATGAGGTGCTGGGCTATCCAGGAATCATAAACTGATTTTGAAGTGCATTATGCTACTGTGGCTCTCACAGGGTGAAAAGAGGAAAAAGTGCTATTATAAACAACATTATGATTAATTTGGCTATAAACCCTTCTATTTTGGAACAGACATTGGAATGAATGAGGTGACCTTTCTTAGAGAAAAAAGGATAAAATAATAATTCATCCTATGAGAATGACTCTACTTTCTGTTTTCCAGAATGTGTTGTAATTTCTTTGACTTGATAGTTTAAAATAGTTCTTAATAGGGTTGAAAGCATTTGGTCTAACACTGGAAGATTTGTTCTTGTGATTGCTGAGGTCAGTTATATATTTTTTGCTGCTACTTTTGTGGAACTAGATTAAAAATAGTTTAGCTTTGAACTTTTATCCTGAAACATGCTACTGACTTCAGAAAGGGCTAATTAGGTTTATCCTTTCATGCCCCTTAAATAAGTCTTGCCAATTTTCAAACAAGGAAGTCTTTCTATTATACCAGAGCTGCAGGTGATCCTAATGTTTCTTTTATAGATAAGCCACTATCATATTAGTCATCACTAATCTCACTGATGCAAGGTTGTAATGTATAATAAAATACTGTACTGTATTTATCATCTTTAAAGGTGGTATGCTTCTTTTCATGAAAGATAACTTTTGGTGGTATCTTAAAATTGGCCTTATTATTAAAACTGGAAACTAGAGATGATAGTTTATTTTATGAATATATTTTTATGATTATCAGAGTAATATATGTTCATTGTAAAAAATTAAAGCACAGAAACTCTGTAAAGAAATAAAAGTATCTGAAATTCGATAACCCTAAGGTAGCCACTATTAACCTAGCCTATGTACTTTATTTAACATAGACTCATATTGTAAATAGTATGCATTTTGTTATTAATCTTAAAAAGCATGAATTTTAATAGTTGTGTAGTGATTCCATGATATGAGTTTATCACAACTTGTTTAATCCTGTTTGTTGTAGATGCTTATTGTTAATTATTATTAAAGAATAAATGCTGTTGAAAATGATTTCTTGCTATAGCGTTCAGTTTCCTTGGGTGTAAAAAAAGGAATTCTGCCTCTTGATCAAGTATTATAATACATATGCCTACAATTTTGCTTGCTTTTATAATTATGTGATTGGCTGCTAGATAAACTTCTTAGGCTATTTTCTGTTTAAGTTGACTAAACCACATAGAATATGATCTGAGTGGTGATGACATGCATCTGACAGCAAGAATTGTGAGCTGTGAGGCTGAAAGATGCTTGGGTGGTGAGGTTATAGCTGAACTGAGAGATAATTTACAACACTGGGAGAGCAAAATAGAGGAAGAATTGAAAGAGACACAACAGACACCATCATACTGAAGTGACTTCCCAAACCATTCAACTAAGTTATAATGGAATCATCATACTAATTCTGAGAACTTAGAGTCCTCAGGTGGCATCATTGGGATGAAAGGAGAGGGTACCTCTCAGATCAATTCTGGAACTTAGAACCCTGGAGGCTACTTGACCAGGTTAAAAAAGAGGCACTTTCTGGTCTGAAGGTGGCAAACCCACTCATTTCCTTACTGGTTTATCAGAACATTTACATTCCTTCTATTGATGCTTCCCTCTCCCAAATTCTGGGCTGAAAAATCATTTTGTGTATTTTATTTAAATATAGAGATCATTTCCCCAGAATTACTTTCATGTTGTGGTACTGACTCAACAGTGGTGAGCTGTGGTTCCCTGGGGTCCTTGGCTATTTTCTGCCACATTTGAGTTTATCCTGTATTTGCAGTTCCTTCCTTTGTACCTAGGTGGGCCCTTTGCCCAGTTCATTCAGCTTGGTTTAGAAGGATGACTTTTCAGATTCATTTAGGCCATTTTTCATTTTATTTTTGTCTTTCACAGTCAGTCATAAGAATCTACCAATGTCCTGGAAGCTTTATGGCAATGCTGTCCAACTGCGATATAATGCAAGTCACCTATTAAAATTTTTCTAGTCACATTAAAAAAATTTAAAAGGACAAATTAAATTCAACAATATGTTATTTCTTACTGTATATGTAAAATGTGATGATTTTTCCATGCAATTAATACTTCAATGATTGAACTACTTTGCACATTTTTTTTAGTCTTAGAAATCTGGTCTAAGTTTTATATATAAATACCTCTTGTGTTCAATTAGGACCAGCTACCATGTTAGGGCTCAACAGTCACGTATGACTACTGGCTACTGAATTGAAGCTCCAGAAGGAAAGGAGAAGTAAAATCAAGAGTGATGAACATATCAAAAATGCTTCACAGATTTGAAGAATAAACTTTTTGGAAGGATCTTTTAAACTTTATAACCTATAGAAATAATGGTATGTAAATTTACATTAAATGAAACAAACCATTTTGAAAACACCTATAAGAAAGGCAGAATTCTGCAACCTAGTTGTGAATATTGCATAGTTCATGGATTACATGGCCTGCAATTTGATCTTTTCTCTAATTTGAATTGCCATTTTCCAAATTAATAGAGAAGTATATTGTCCTACAGTCTCTCCAATTAATATTTGATATTGAGTAATACTGCTCAAAGTTTTTGCCTGAGAAGGAAAATGCTGATATTGATAAAGTGAACCAGTCTTGATAGGAGGACCTTGGTTCCAGAGTTTTGTTCCAAAAGAAAAGCAGATACTTTTGTTTTGTTTTCAACTTTTAACTCAGTGACATAGAAAATGTTGTTATAACTATTGATTATTTGAATACATGTAAGAATATATGAATAAACAGAATGGCTAACTGACATCACTTTTTTCAAGAGATTGATTTTATATGAACCTGCATGCCACACAGCTCAGTCCTATGAGGAAGGACTGGGTTGCTTATATGTGATAACATTTGATCATCTGAGTTTTTAGGTTGCAGGGAAGTAAAACTGACTGCTCTCCTATAGAATACTGTAGAATAATTACTAAATGCTATTTAATTTTTTTTTTTACTGTGGAATAATCACTAAATGAGATTTAACTTTTTTTTACTGTAGAATAATCACTAAATGATATTTAACATTTTTTAAACTGTAGAATAATCACTAAATGAGATTTAACTTTTTTCTTCCTTACTCATACTGCGTCTCAACTAATCTCAATAATCTTTCTGTTTGCAAGAATTGTTAACAGATTAAGTTCTTTATTCTCAAGTAAAATCAGAGAGCTCAACTTCTAGAAGGAATCCTGTTTCATCATTCTTTTACATCATTTCCACATAGTTTCAAGTCCCTCGACCATCGATCTTTTTCTTGGACCCAGTTTCCACTTTTGCAAACATTTTTACAACTGTTCACTGAAGTGTATTTCTTGGGACATCTTGGTTGCATACCTTTGTAGTAAGTACCTATTGTTTGATAGCAAGCAAGAAAAACTATAAGAAACTTTGAGTAGAGGTTGGAAATATCACTAATAATTGCGATAACACCAAAAGTAAAATGAAATTCCATTTTACAACCTGATTGTTGTACACCAGAAAAAAGATTTAGTGATGATTTATAATTCCTAACCTCTTTTTAAGTCCAGTACATTAGAGAAAAAAAAATAACTTACATATTTATTGAGTCACAGAATCAAAGGGAAAAGAATCTTCAAGACTCAGATTTAAAATGTTGATCCACTATTTCCACATCTTAGAAATGGGAGAAATGTCTGTCATAGACAAGTACTGAACATAGTATTCAGGAGATAAAGCACCTCCTCTAGACATATTTTTTCCTAGTCTCATTCCACTGACTGTCAATGTGCATGAATTTCTTGTTAATCAGACATTTGGAACTCAGCAACATAAAACCAGGGACTATTACAATCAATGTGAATTATCCCAAACTCGTTAGCTATTTTTATTTGTGAATTTGACAGTAAATTTCATATAATGTCTTAAACTAAACCAGAAAAAATCAATGGCCCTATTTGTTTAATAATACTAGATTTTTTTTCTTGCATTCAAATTTTATAAACATTGGGCTAATAGAATACTAATTTGGCAGAAGATGTTTCTATATCATATGTTTCACCATCTGCTCTTTTGAATCAATCTAATGACACAGACAAAACATTGAAATTTGTATATTTATTATTTAGTTGGTAAATAATTGAAGACCCATTAGCTAAATTTTAAGTGATTCAAAAATCTTTGGTGAAGCTTTTGATTTTTAGTTATAATCTTACAATATGCTTATTTTATGGTAAAACTAATTATTTCTAATTAGCGCATATATTTTCTATAATTTATTTGCAAGTGAAATACTGTTCCTTCATAAATTGCTAAAATAGACTGACCTATTTTCTTTTTTTTAAGTCTCAATTGATTAGTATGTAAAACTTGGTTTCTTTTCAATATTGTAGTAATTATTGAATTATGACCTTAAGCATAAATGTTGCCTAAGGCATTTCAGCCTGTTTTGATAAACTGCATGTAAACCAAAGCTTTGGCTAATTTAGTTGCAAATCATTACTGCAATTTCTATAGCATTTCCCAGTCTACTGCATTTAAAACATTAAGGTCATAACCACTTTTCCTCTTTGAATTATGGATATTGTGAACTCTATTAAGTAACCCAAAGTTCTCAAAATACAAAATTTCAACTAACAGAGCAGAGTGGTAAACCAGAAAGTAGTGAAAAGGAGATACAATTAGAAAAGAAATCAACAAGTCAAGTGAATATTCTATTAGTAAGAGAAAATGGATGAAAAATGAAGAAGATTTTATTCCAAGTTGGTACTATTGTAAATTTTATTTTGTCTGTCATGGACATAACAACTCAGTAAAGCACAGTGAAGGGTTACATGCCCACCAGCTTGAAAAAATTGGAGTTACAAGATTCCTTCAGTTTGGGGACTGCTTGCAGTGGGCCATTTAGACAGGGAAGAAGATGAAGGAAGAAAGTCTGTGAAGGTATTACAGGACCTGGGGAGAGGTGTGGAGCAGGGCCCCCTGATTTTGGGGTTCTGGGTGTGCTTTCAGAATGCAGATGGTCAGGACTCTTTCTCAATAGTCCCCACTTTCTAATATGTCCTTAGGAAGAAGGTTACAGCACCCTATGTTTGGCAAGGGGGCTCTATCTTGAACATGTTCATTGAAATAATAGGGTTTCTGTGGAAGTGTATAGACAAGTGTAGATAAGCCAGTAGTTGCAAGAAGGGAAGGATGATCAAAGGATAGGGAGACTGAGTCAGAAGCTGAGTACCAGAAAACAAAAGTTTAGAGGTAAAAGATTCTGGTTTGCATTAGGAGAACTGTGTTGAAGGAGAGCTGAGCTTGTGTCTCTGGAGGTGATGATGTTTGGAGAGTGTCAGTGAAGGGTAGTGGGAAGGGCATTTGCAAAGAGGCTGGAGTGGTTAAGGACAATTTTAGCACTCATGAGGGTAAGCCCCACTGAGAAAGGGTTGAAAACTGCATGAAAGGCATTAAACTGCCCAGAAAGTCAGAACTTATTTCTAAGATGAAGAACAGGAATAAGTAAATGGAAATGGCTCAAGGATTACATCTATTCCCAAGCATAGAAACAAAGGTCTTGAGTTTAGCAGACTCTTGGGCACATTCACTGAGAACACATTAGTTATTTAGGATCTTAGGGTTTATACAAGAATGGGTTCTCATATAGTGAAGGCAGACCCAAACCATACTGGAATCCTCTGAATTCTAGTTCTACAGTCAAATTTGCTTTCTAACCTGGAACAGAGCACCGAATCCACTGAGCTTTTTTTTTTTTTTTTCTTGGTTTTAAAGAGAAGAATTTAGTCAAACCAGTGGGTTTCAACCTTAGTTATATATTAGAATCACCTGGGAGCTTTCAAAAGCTCCCAGATCAATTAAGTCAGTGTCCCTGGATGTGGGATTTAGGTACTCATAATTGTTAAAGCTGATGACAATGGGAAGCTAAAACTGTTAATGGTGATCTAAATCAGCACCTCTCCAATTTTAATTGGAGTGCACATCAATCAATGGGGGTGTTGGTGAAATGCCAGTTCTCTAGGTCTAGGGCTGAGGCTGAGGTTTTGCATTTCTCACTTCCCAGTCTTGCCCAAGATCCCACAGATACCACTTTGAATAGCAAAATTGCTGTTTGTCTGCTTGAAGGATAGATATAGTTTGTTTTAATGGGGCTGCCAAAAGGTTAATATAAAACTACTAGTCTGTTCCAACTGGAAGATTAGAAAGGGTCAAAGCAAAATAGTGAGGTCAAGGATGGTAAATAGGTGTTAATTAAAGGCTGTCATAATCAAAATTTTAAGATGCAATTTTTTTCTTGCATATGTGCATGTAATAGTATATATTCCCCCCTTTTTATGAAGTAATAACACATATAACATTATGTAAGTTACAGTTGTTCATCATTGTGAATGAATATTGTATATAGTGTGTTAAGTTCCTTGCTAAAAGACACAATGTTCTAGGAAAAAATTCTTACTCTTAAACACATAATTATTTTTTTGGGAATAGAACTTCTCAATCTAAATAATATTTTAAAAAACAAAAGATAACTTAATAAGAAAAAGTTGTGCCAAAAAGAGGATAAATTTTCATCTTCATAACTTTTACATTTTTAAAGAAGTAAGTTCAAATTAAGAGCCTAGGATACAAACATCCTATACATTCAGTGTTTTGTGGCAATGGATGGTCAACACAAAATGTTAAGATCAGATCCATATTAGTCAAAACTACTTAACATTAAGTGTCAATTTAGCTGAAAATCTAGAGAAGATATGAATTGTGAGGTGTAAAAGTTTTAAAGTATTTTTAGAGACTTTTCCATTGTTAAGAATATATGTTGGGCCGGGCACGGTGGCTTGTGCCTGTAAGCTTCAGCCTATGAAGTGGCTGGGGCTAGTGATTGTGGTTCGAGTCCCGCCTGGGACCCATAGTGAGACCTAGTTCCAAAAAACTACCTGGGCGTGGTGGCACACCCCTGTAATCCCAGCTACCTGGGAAGCTGAGGCTGGGGATTGCTTGAGTCTGTGGTACTATGGGCAACGTGAGCCTGCGGTTCCACGGGCAAAATAACGAGACCTAGTCTCAAAAAAAAGAGAATATATGTTGTACTGCAATCAGCCCAGACTGGGCAGGTTCATCGTTGGTTCTAGCAGTTAAAGAAAAATGTCAGAGCCCTTGGTGAATTTTATAAGCTTTAATGCTTTCAGGGAACCAGGTACACAGGCACACCAACGAGGGAGGCAGCAGGGACAGAGGTGCGGGTTCTGGGAGGCAGCTGAGCCCCCAAGCTCCCCAGGAATTTTTTCACTTTCCCTGGGCTCTCTCTTTGGCATTTGTACTTGTCTCCTCAGGAGTTCTCCTCATGCTCTCCTCCTTTCCCTGAGGGTGACACTACCCTGTTATCCTTGCCTCTTAGGCCCAGATATACCCATTCATGTATTCACACACCCACTAGGCCAGTTAAATACAATAAAGGGGAGGGTGAAACACCACAGGTGTTGGTTATAGAGGCTAATGGAACAAAGGTAAAAACCCTGATAATTCATTTACTCTTCATATGTACACACACACACACTGAGTGAAGAGTCAATGACTCCAGCTTTGAAGGGGGATTACAGAATTGGACAGCTTGAAGTCTGAAAAAAATAACAGTCTGGAAAAAATTCCTGTCAGTTTGTCAGAGCCCAGCCCTTTTCCAGTCAAAGGAGTCATGAGACCTGGGTTTAATTATTTGCCACTTCTTTCAGTGCTGGTGCATCCATCTGTAAAGTGCTTAATGATATCCATCCCCCAGGGTGGTTATGAAGTTTAAGTGTGTTAATGTCATATGAGAAAGTAGTTAGTAAATACCAAGGCATTATCCAGATGTAAGTTATTATTATTCTGTGGTATTCATACTGAATCCAATCCCACTACCTCTGGAGAAGTGTTGTAATTTCTTCTTTAAGTGATACAATAAAGCAGTGAACCCATCTGGACTTGGTCCTCTCTGACTTGGAAAATTACTGTTGATTCAATTTCTTTAATAAATATAGGCCATTTTCAGAGTATCTATTTCTTCTGTGAGAGTTTTAGCAAGATATGTTCTATTCCATTTAAATTATCAAATTTGTGAACTTAGAATTCACAATATTCATTTATTATCTTTTTAATTTCCTTGGAAAATGTGGTGATATCCCTCCTTTCATTTCTAATACTAGTTATTTGTGTCCTCTCTTTTTTCCTTAATCTGGTTAGGGGCCTAGTGATTTTCTTGATCTTTCAAACAATCAGTTTTTAGTTTTGTTGGCTTTCTCTCTTGACTTCCTGTTCCTCTCATTTTAGGGTTTCTATTTCTGTTCCTATATTCTTCTGCTAACTTAAGACTCAGTTTGCTCCTCTTATTTAGTTTGCTACAGTGGAAACTTAGTTGATTCTTCAGGTGGTTAGATTGTTAGTTCTTGTGTCTCTCCTTGGGTCATCCATGAACCCTTGTATTTGTCTGTCTTCCTAGTTTTGGAGACAGTGGTTTACCCTGTATCCTTTTCTCTCTCATGACTCCTAGACAAGTTGTTGATTTTCTGCATATTTAGCTTTTCACCTGCTTTTAAGATGGAGTGGTGACTTTCCTCCCATAATCTTTCAAGAAGTACAGCAAAAAGGGAGGTGTCCATGAGATGCAGTTGTGCTATAAAGCAAACTATGGGACCATTATCAACTTAATTGTTAGAAAAGTGCAAAATATAATTCTCTATCTTCTGACTGGTCTTTCCTGCCTTGGACAGTCAAGCAGAAATCGACAAAGTGCTCGAAGGCTCACCAGTGTTCATATGATGTCCATGTGAACCAATGGTTTAGGTATCCTTCAACATCACCCTAAAAGTCTGAAATGTGAGGGAAGCAGCCTGTTCACGACGTCAATTGTATTGCAAACATCAGGCTCACTAATATGTATGGATTCTTTATTGGTTCTAGCAGTTACTGAGACATACAGGGATGGACCAGGGCCAGGGCTGAGGGGAGGTTGGGGAGGAAGCTAGCCCCCCCCCCCCAAAATCTTCATGCTCTTTCTCTGGGTTCTCTCTCTGTCATGCTCTCTTGTGCTCTTTTTCTAGGGTGATACCGCCCCTTTATCCTTTCCTCCGAGGCCCAGTTGTGCTCACTCACACATAGGCACACCCACTGGGCCACACCATCCAATACCTCAACTGCTAGACATATAGGCTACTGGAGGAAAAAGCCTGACCAACTCCTTTACCCTACACATATTATCACCATTGTGGCTGTTGAAATGGAAACAAGTATTTGATGATGTAAAGATGAGATGCATGGTTATGTTTCTAAGTTTTCAGGACAATTAATAGAAATTTATATTTATATTCACAATAGTTTTGAGTATGAATAGCAAGTAAGTGTAATTCCTGTATATAGGTTACATAGTAATAGCATCATAAGGAAAGAACTTTGCAAACAATGCGTTTTCCTTGCATTCACAGTAGATATCCTTGTTGGAAGGATATCTCTCTGATCTTTAACTGTTCATTATTTTTCTCACCAAACTAGTCCTTCTTTTTCCTTTGTTTCCTCCAGTCATCCTTTTGAGACATTCTGGCAAGAAATTCTGCAATTATTTTATTCTAGTATTTCCAGCATTCACTGTGCATTTGAATACTTGCTGCAATTGTCCTCTTTGAAACCTTAGCTTCAACTTTTCCAATAATCTTTAAATGGTTTCCTGGCTTCTGTTCATAGTGCACATCAAGTGTCATTTTGATTTGTTCATTTCTACCTTCAAATACTGTTAATGTAGATCCTTGCTCCCCACAATCAGCTGGTATTTTTTCTCAAATCTCCATTGACATGTCTTCTGACCTGGTCATATCCAGTCTTGCTGAACTTTCAAATCAGTGCCACTACCTCCTCAGGACATGTGCAACTGTCTAATCTCTTCCATTAGATTATTAGGTGCTAGCTAAACAATCTTGACTGATTTATCTTATTTTTCTCTTGGAGTATATATTAATTGTTGAAGAAGTTACATTTCTTGTATGAATAATTTTTAACTAGAAGAGGTAGAAACTTATTATAGTGGTTCTTTAAAAAGTTATTTTTAACTATTTTTCCAGTTACCTAGGTCAGTTGAACTTTATTACCTGGAATTTTGCCAACCAGAAGTCTCTTTAATAATATTTGTGATAATAATTGGTGTTCATGGTGATTAGCCCAGGGCTATGCAAAATCTTGAACTACTTTTCTCAGTCATTTAAAGAAGATCATATTAAGATGTTTGTTTTTACTTAACAGATTCCTTATATGTATCATCACGAATTATCCTTTTAAAAGATTTAAAATACAATTAAAATCACAATTATATCACACTAAACATTAAGCTTCTTTTGATGATTAGTTCATTCAACACATAATTAACACATGCTTAATATATGCATGCTAATGGAGTTATTAAGCAGGATATTATACTCTAGTTAATTTATGTGTGTTTGAAATGCCTTGTGCATCAATTGTGCTAGATAATGGTTCACTGTAATTGGCATATAGTGTGATATTTAATCAACTTTTTTCAATAGCCATTAAGCAAAATATGACTTTTCAAAATAGTTTATTTTATAGAGCAATTACTAAAAAGTTACTTATCAAGCAAAATTCTATAAATCAAATTCAATTTTTGGATATGGCTTCAAAGTTACAGTCTTGAGTAGTTTGCCTGATCTGTATTTTTGGGCTCTGCTTCTGGACCTTGAGTGTTAGTGCACTGACAGTTCTTTTCCCTATATCCGTTGAGTCTGGGACAGACACAATGGTGGTAATAGGTTCTTCTAGGTCCTTTAAGTGGTGGTTCTGAAGCCTGACTACTCAAGGGAACTTAAAAAGAAAACCACTGACACCTGGTTCCATTTGCAGAGACTCTGGCTGAGTTGGTGTGGGATATTTTCCTGAACTTCTTTCGTTGCTCCAGTGCCCCTGGATGCACCTCTCCTATGTGTCTCTGACTCTGGGGTATCTGAACACCGTGAGAATACCCTTGTATCTCCAGGGGCATAGTGGCTTCCTTCTGTAACTACTTCTTGAGTTTCCTCACCAACCCCTTGTTGGCATCTCAGCTCTGCCATTGCCCCATGATCATTCTTTGCAGAACATCCCCTCTGTTATAAGGTCACAGAGCAGTTCCTCTTTCCCTTTTTCATTTAACAGGACCTTTACTAAGACAACTGGCAATAAAGACAATAAAAGTAAATCAAGTACAGTGTGGGGTAGCCCTGGGCAATCAGCCTGCCTCCTGGCTGTGAAGGTAGAAGAGGCAAGGGGAGCAGGCATGGGAAGGACCTGGCTATGGTGGTCATTTCCAGGGCTACTCACCGAGTGGCAGGAATACTTGCATATACTCTATACCAAAGCTCATGGAGGAATTTAATGAAATATTTCCATTTGAACATTTTTAGTAATTTAATTTCTTTTAATAGGTCACACATGTATTTTACAAAAAATATTTTTTTTAGTGTAAAGCCTATCTATTCATATATAAGATTAAGCCTGATTAACCTTTAGTTCATACTACGAAAACTGTAGGATCCTAAATGTGAGTTTCTTTTAAAATTTGGAATTCTCTTTTACTGTAGACAAATCTTGAAGTACATGACAAAATATAAGGTAGTCTTAAAATTCCTGTCCCAGTGAGGAAAAGTGTCTGCTCTTTGTCTCTGTGGGTAAGAGGAGGTGCTCTGTTCTGTTTTATTTTGCTGTGTTGTTCTTTTGGAGTTGTGGTGACAGCTGCATGTAAACAAGAGGAAGCAATCCCAGTAATCAAATGAAAGCCATGTACACTTGTGTTTATATGGACACTCAAGGTCTTCTTTTAACTGAGTCAGAGCTGATAATTTGCAAAGCCAGAAACTTTTCCTCGCTGTCTGTCTGTCTCTCTCACATTTATATCTACAGGCTTACATGCATACTAGTTCACATTTTCACATACAGTCACATACCTGCAAACTCAAATATATTCTCTCTCTCTCTCTCTCTCTCTCTCTCTCTCACACACACACACACACACACACTCAACTGATCCTGCAGGCAGCCTTTGCCAACCTGTACTTTTTGAATGGCCTTACTGAATTGAATTCTGTTTCTGCTCCCTTGTACTCTTGCAGAAAACAGTAGTGAACTCTTTATTACATTGTACATAGCAAAAATGTGCATTTTTGTTTTCTTAGGAACATGACTGCTATTAACTAAAAGACTGAACCCTATTTATCTATATTTGAACAGTTATATAAACGTTTGTCTAACTGTATCTTTAAAGGTATGCTACTATCCCCATTTTATAGATTAGAAAACTGAGGCATACAGAAGTTAATACTATACAGGAAATGGAGGTAAAGATGGGATTTGGAGGGAATAGGACATGAATAACTGCTTCAAAAGTTGTGCTCTGGAATACATTGCAGACTGAATTTATGTCTGCAATGTTTTAAATGACTGGATGATGAATCCAGAGCAGTTCTATACTTGAGCTAGTCAGTGCTGGGAAAATTTGGGTCTCAGAAAGATGTAGCAACTGATTTAAGTCATTACTGGCTATTTAGTGTTAGCATAACATTGGTTTTCTACAAAAGATAGCCAGCTGCTTTACAAGTCCATTGCTAGCTTAGATAGCTGAATACTGCCTCTAGGAGAACCTATAAGTGGCAGATTTATAACAAAGATTACTTACTAGGTTGAGCATTAAAAAAAAAAAATGCATTAAACCCTGAATTCCAAAGTAATAGTAGGCAGGCACCCAGGTATTTAATACTTTTTGTGCCTGGGTTCCTGTGAAGATTGACTATTGTGCAGGGTCCAGGTTAGTACCCTCTTGAACTTGTGTTTTTTGAAGACAGTGATGGACACTGGATTACACATGGGGCTTAGCAACAACACAGTAGTAACAGCCCCTGCAAGTGAATGGCTGTGGTCCATGTCAGATCCCCGGATGGTGGGCAGCAGCACTGGGCAGGTGGTCAGGCCTCACGTGTACCAGGCAGCTCAGTGTTCCTGAGGAGGTGACCACAATGGCACCTGAACCCCTGTGATGCTGTGACAGTGGCAGTAGCACTGGAAATGACCTTTGAGGTTCTATAAGTAGGAGGAAATGTGGAAGGAAATATTAAAATAACATGGTATAAATGTATATCTAGAGCTCACATTAAATTTATATGAAACCTATTTGTACAGGGAGTTAAATCTTTTGGAGAAAGTCTGCAACAGTCATCATTTCTAAGTGTGATAAATTTTATATTTTAATATATCATGGTAAAACATCCCTATAAAATAATATCCAATAAATAAATATCCAATAAAGTTGTCACAGTCTACCCAATATTATTCAGCAATAGTTCCATAAATAGAAAGATCCTTTTTGAAAAAAAAAACAAAAAACAAAAAACCTATCAAAACTGTTTGTATTCGTTCATCTGCAGAAGTGATCAGTATTGCTTTAAATTATAACTGTTAGAAATAAAGTTGCTGAAAGTACAAATTTTTATGCTTTATAGAATTTTCAGGAAAGTAACCCAGAAAAATCATAGGGTCAATCAAGTTATAATATTAATAAAATGCTATCATTTATCACATTAGATGAAATGATGACACCAAAATATTTTTTTGCAAATTTGCAAGTTCATGTGGAAACTCATGTATCACTCCTATTACTCTTTTGTAACAAAAGTTTTCTTTTTTTGTTTTTGTTTTTTTAGGAGATTAGGTCTGGCTATTTTTGCCAGAGAACAGCAGGCTCACATTGCCCGGGGTTCCACAGACTCAAGCAATCCCCAGCATCAGCTTCCCAGGTAGCTGGTATTACAGGCTTGTGCCATCACGCCCAGCTATTTTTTTGGGACTAGATCTCGCTACGTGTCTGGGTGGGACTTGAACCGCGATCCCTGGCTCTGGCCATGGCTTCCTAGGCTGCCATCTACAGGCATGCGCCACCATGCTCGACCTTGTAACAAACGTTTTTAAAGGAAACATTTTAAAATATCTTTAGCATCTTTAATAGGACTTTTTTCCTGCTTTTTATTTTTTAAATGTTTTTAAAATTTATTTTAAAAGCTGTATTGATTATATATATATGTGTGTGTGTGTGTATATATATATATTTACATCGTTGTATATCCCAAAGTTCTTCCACTACCATGTCACCCATGAGCCAATATCTTGATTTCGTGTATTCCTCCCTCTCCTGATTATATCCTTCCTTTCTCCTGCTTTCTATTTTTTAAAAAAATATTTATTTATTAATTTATTTATTTAATTCTTTAAATCACAACCTCAGTAAACGGTTCTTGGGATACTCCCCCTCCTCCCTCCGGTGCCCTCTCCATTCTCTCAAACCCCATTCTTTGTTGTTTAATAGTCTGTGCTAAGTCCATTAGTCTCTTTGCTGTGGCAATGTTTTTTCACTGGGTGAGGGACTGTGTTGTTGGAACCAGACGAACCTTACTGGTAGGTTTTCAGTCTTCAGATTGCATTGGGCGGCCAGTATATATCTATTTGTGGTCTGTACATGCTCTCTCATTGGAGGCTGACTTCTTCATTCCCATATCTGTTGTTTTGCTGCTTTATCTTACGGTTCTGGCATCAGATTTAGGAGTCTCATCCCCTGTCAGTATTAGTGAAGAAGTTTCTCTGTGGATACCTCCTGCTTTCTAAATGAGGAGTTTTCATTTTCATTATGCACTTCATTTTGGTATCCAGCCCTACTGCCAGGAGAAGAAAATGATATTGTAGGAAAAACAATGGTGATAATATTCCCCACTGAGTCTTACTTTCAGTTTTACCTAATGAGAAACATAGCCCTGAAGCAGAGGGAATGTTCTACTTTGGAGTCATGAGTCAAAGAAATCAGGTGTGACCGTCTGCTATCAGGCCAAGACAAGCCTCTTGCTTTTTTGTCCCATTGCCAAAGCAACATAGTAGGTATGATGACACCAAAGACAAAACAAACTGAAGATAATGAATTACCCCCTTTAGTCACTACTTTTATAAAAAGTACTATATGTTTTGTGTCTATTTTTATTTTCATCCTCTTCTCTCCAGAATTAGGGCTGATAGAGAATTTGGGCTGGTTTGTTAGAGACCACAACAGAGCCAGAAGTCATGACCTTGGGCTAACATCTAAATGTGAGCCTGGCTTTGCTTTTAAGTCAGTGAGAACTTAACAATGACTCCAATTTTTAACTCTTTATTTTGTTGTATGTGGCAGTGTGGGATATAACGACAACTGATAGATTTTGGCACTACTGCTTTGTGCTGAGGAAGCAGCAGTTTTACTGCCACTATTTTTGTGTTATCACAGTAAATACTAGCACAGGAAAAGAACATAAACATGTCAATATTATGAGTGTATTGATTTTGTAGATCCTCTGATAAATTCTCAGAGACCTCAGAGCTCTGTGCATCACCCTTGGAGAACCAGTGATCCACAGCATCATTTGAAGAACTCTTAACAACTGTAACAAAGCTCCAGAGTTTGAGGGTACCTAGGCACGTGAGCAAGAAAAACCAGGCAGAACTCACAGAACAAGCCCTTAACTGAAAAGATTAAAAGTCAAATGAACATATGGAGGGATGGAAGAGTAATCAGTATTATTTTTAAAGAGAATTTTTGCATGATTTTTGAATGAAAAATACAAGTAAAATGAGTTGAAGTCAAGTACTGGTCACTGATGAGACTTGATTAATGGCCTATAACTTCATCCAGAAATAATGTAACACATAGCAAAAATACAAGAGGAGATTGTCATTAGATGAAAAAGCTAGACCTTGGGGGGGTATATCTGAAAGAACTAACATGTGACCTAGTGAAGATTCAAAGAAAAGAAACAGATTGAAAGAAGAAGCAATAAGAGTGAAATTACCTTGATACTAAAAAGGGCCCAAGTTTGCAAACTTACCAATAAAAAATAAAGGAATAGTGGTTAGTCTGGAAAATTCTTAAACTCCAAGAGTAAAGAGAAACCATTACAAACTTCCATATAGAAATAAACAGTTCCTTAAAGAATTAGACCGTCACTCAATGTTTCACATGCAAACATTTTTCACATGTGGAATGGTACCTGACTACTGAGAGAAAAGAACTGTGACTCAAGATCTCCAGCCCACTCAAGATGTGACTGGCCTTTCAGAATTGAGTAAGGGTATATATGTTGGGATGGAGAGGACAGACTCATGCATTGTGGAGGACAGACAAAACTACTAGAAGGAGCACAATATAACCAAACAGCTGCATTATAACAAATACATCTCCATCCACCAGCATCACCACCCAAGACAGAGACCATGAAAAGAAGAAGTGATGAGTAAGACATAGATAATTAAACATAAGTAAGACATAGATAATCAACAGTAATAGACCAAGAATGGCACTAGCTACCCTATATAAGAATTTTTTAAATAAAATGGAACTGCATAAGGATAATTTTAATAGTAATCTGCGAGTAAAAGTACTAAATTATCTCAGAGAATTCTAGAAAAGGAGGAAAGCAATGGAGCATAGTGTTTCAAAGATTTTATGTTGATCTGGATAAGGGCAAAATTGAGAAGGAAACATGAAAATACTCTAAAAGTCCGATTCAAATGCTTTTGACTAACTTGGTGAAAGAAATGAATCACATCTTGTATTTTTCCCCCACATTTTCTTCTGAAACAAAATACAAAATTATGTGTTTTGTTATGCACTACTAGAGAGTAAAGACAAACATTTATGAAATAGGATACTATAGCAGAGAAGCAAAAGGTTGATGATAATGAAAAGAACAAAAGGTTGGTGAAAATGAAAAGAAACTTAGGGAAATCAGTAAAAAATTACCAAATGAAAAGGAAGAGTCAACAGAACATAAACAAATAATTAGAAGGAATAAAGTACAAGTACAAAAAATATAAATTGGTTATAAAATGTACGAAAAATCTGAGAAACATTGTCACAAGAACTCTGAAGGACAGGACGGCTAAGAGCCTTGTGACTTTTGGACTGGGGTCCTACCATATAAAATGGACATTAGGGAGAAACTAAGGATATCTGCTTCTGTTTTTTAACTTACCAGTTGTAATTCCACAAAATGGAGGAGAGGAGAAAGAGAAGGTAATGGTCTATTTAAGGTCAATATGATCACTATTCATACTCTTGATGTGAAATAGCAAGATGTAGAAGAATGCTGTTAACTTTCAGTAAGCAAGCTTTCAGTCATTTCCCCCTAAGACCTGTCTTTTCTATCCTATTGTTCTTATGGTTACTATTCTATCAGCAATTACATTTCACTTGACACACTGGGGAGATTCCACCTTTTTTCTAACCTGTTAAAAAACATAGGAGTTCCATGCTTCTTTATTGCTCTATTTGTCAAATTTTGCTCATGCAGAGCAGAAAAAGAAAAACTGCTACCATTTTGCCATGTTTGACAGTTAATTGTATCAGCTCTTTATTTTCATACACAATAAATAGGATTCTGTCCAAATGAAAGTCTGAGTTGAACTTTATCTTCTTGGAGTTTTGGTACATTAGAAAGAGAAGCAGGATTGAAGACAATAAAATGTTTCAATAGTAACTGCACTTGGAAGGTCAAAAAATCCATGAGACTAAGTCTTCAAGGTCACCTACTCACTTGCAAATGAAAAGCAAGTACTTGCTGGTACTGACTTCTCCAGTCTACAACAAATGTCTTCACCTCCCTTATTTTCTCCTGCCTTTTGGGTATCTCTTCTTCTCGGGGCCATTGTCTACTGGTTTCTTTGACTTTTGCCTTTTAATCTCTTTAGAAGAACCACCATCTCTCCTTATATTGATGGATCACATGGATAACTTAAACTAATTTTTACATTAACTAAGTTTTACATCTTTAGGGGAAAAGATTCTTATCTATGTTACCACATCATACCACCACTAGAGCACCAACCAATCCTCCATGGACTATTGGGCCCTTCCCCCCTTTTATTCCAGTTCTAGTCACCCTGCCTCTTGTAGCATCAGTTCTGCAATCATATATCTAGGACTTGTTTTGGTTTAGTTTTGTCCGTTACTTTGGTTGGTTTCTCTGTATTCTACCTATGAGTAAATTCATCCAGCATTTGTCTTTCTCCTTCCAATTCCTTCCACTCCACCACTTGCAGGAGTCCATTGGGCTCTACAGCATCAGGGCTGCTTTCTAGTAATGGACCATGGGTTGCTGGGACCTGCCACCAGCAAGCCACTTGCCCCCTCTGCTGTTTGTGGAGCTGGAGCAGTAACAGACCAAGAATGACACTATCTATGCAATATAAGAACTTTTAAAATAGAAAGGAACTACCCAAGGATAATTTTTAAAGTAATTTGGAAGTAAAAGTACTAAATTATCTCAGAGAAATCTAGAAGTTAGGGACAGGTCACTCACTCAACAGCTCTACAACTTGCTGGACTTGCCTTCTCTGAACACTGCTCCCAGTACATTGTGTAAGTGTTCCCTTTATTTCAGCAGTTGTTGGCTTCGTTTTGCTTCAGTCTAGCCTTGAATATGTGTGAGTATGTGGAGGAGCTGAACCTTGTGTCATCACTCTGCCACCATCTTGCTGTTTCTCTGTTACATTAACTTTTATATCAAAGGCATATATTCAATTGCTCTTGATGTAGATCTTTGGATGGAATGCTTTAAAAGTTAGATGGGTAGGACAGATACAGTCTGTACTGGCTTGGAGTTTGTTCCGTCTTTTCACAAGGGATACTGTGTCCTTTTCTTCTAAAAATGGTGCTCCTATAAAACAACAAGCATGCTTTCTTCTTGTCTCTAATGCGGCCATCTGAGTATCCTGAGATAAACTTTTTTGTGTGTATTATAAACAGAAAATAGTTCATTGTTTGGTGTTCACACTAATGTAGAGAGATGAAGGTTTAAGTTGGAATATTTGAGAACCAACCTTTCATAACAACCTCAAAAAGAAAGAAAGGAAGAAAGAAAGAAGGAAAGAAAGGGAGAAAGAAAGAAAGAAAGAAAGAAAGAAAGAAAGAAAGAAAGAAAGAAAGAAAGAAAGAAAAAGAAAGGAAGGAAGGAAGGAAGGAAGGAAACAGGCTCTGGGAGGTTTCAGGTTTCTCAGAAACTGCACTTGATGAGCTGCTCATAACTGTTCTGTTCCTGTTGGGATGGCAATTATGAGAAAGCAATTTCTGGGAGAATGGCCACATTAAACAATAACAACAAAGATTCCCTGGTGGATTTTGCCACTTTGCGTGACCCCATTCCTAATTCGTATTTCAGACATAATTAAAATACCAAAAAGAAGAATGGCTAACTTTCACTTGCATGTGATGCTCTGAAAACTGCTGGGTTTGGAGTTTGTGGTTAGGATGGGAACTCAATATGAAGGATTCCCCTTGAGTGATTGGGCTCTTGGTTTTGAGAATGTCCCATGGTACAAATATCCAATAGGGCTGGAAAGAACAATTATTTCAAACTGCTTGTTTCCTAGTTGGCATCTTCTGACAATTCAAGGTGTTTGTTTAGCAGCTCAGGGAGACACCAGATGGAGGATGGAATGACACCTTCTGTGACCTGAAGTCCCACATGAGACTTTTCCCACTTATTCTTTTTTTCTCCCCTGTTCCTCCACCTCCATCTAAATCTGATGCTTTTTCTATGAGGACCAAGGGGGATTTCCAACCTTGCATGTATACTCTACCCTGGAGACTCCCCATGTGGGAGTGAAATCATTTGGAGATCTCAGTGAATACAGGACAGAGTTAGGGGAAGCAGAGTCATAGACTGCTGGTTGCCTCTGTCTTCTCAGAAAAACACCTCAAACAGGAAAGCAGACTCTGAAAGTCCACTACTCACATTCTCAGGGCAGGTCTAAGATGGGCATCCCTAGTGTTCATTGCTGGAGTTTCCTTTTTTGTATTTCTGAGACTAACAAATCCCATACGTTTTTTGTTTTATAGAATCAGTAACTCTGTGAACAAGTAGCCATTTTGTCATTTTAAGGTAATTATACTTTCCCGTTGACCCCTGAGTGCCCTCTCAAAGATTTGCTTCTTTTACTGCCCAATGTTGAGGAGTTTCCCAGTATATACTCCTCCTTAGCCCTCCATACTGGCCGGTGTCACCAGCTGGGAAGGAATACACTTGATTTTCTTCAATCCTGTTCTACTTAATTAAGTTTGTTGATGAAGAAGTTCCTCAAATGTGTGGGCATTTAGCATATTTCTCTTACTTGTAGGGTAGGATCTAGTAAGGAAAAGAGCACAAGAAGCTCAAGGGACAGGGTGTCAGAAACGGGTCTAAGGAACTGGGGTGGAATGTACTCCCCATCTCACCTGCTTCACTCATTGGTAATAGACTTCCACTCAGTGGCCATGGCTCCTGGCAATTTACAAAGGTGATAACCAAAGCAGTTACCATTCACCTTTTGTTAAAAAATGTGCCTACTGCTCAGTAAGAAGTTCCAGTTTCTTCTCGCGCTCATAGTTTCCTTAGGGGCAGCGAGGCATGTTTCCATAGGGGCATTTTCCATAGGGGCAGTGAGGCATGGTTCTCGGCAGTGGGAGATACCAAGAGTTGAGTGGTGAGATCAGCTGCCTGATGCGTAAGGGGTTCAATATTGCCACAACTGCAAGAATTTAAAAGCTTAGGAAAAACAAATGAAACTTGATCTGCTTTTTTGTATTTACATGGTTGGCAATTCTAATGAGTTTTAGTGGAAAGATACGCTTCCTTGGGAAGTTCATTGATTTTTTTTTCTTGGTTTTCTAATCAATTGCTATAACTACTGCTGAGTTTTAGTAAAATACATGAAGCTTCAAATTAGCATTGTTATTTTCTATCCTTTAAAAAAACAATTCATCCACAAGACCCCGTATGGGATTTGTTAGTCTCAGAAATACAAAAAAGGAAACTCCAGCAATGAACACTAGACTCAGGAGGGGCTGTGTCAATGGTAGGAAAGTAAGATCCAAGGCAGGAGTTTGGACGTGCTCTATCTGGCTTTAGGCACAATTCTGTGCAGGTTTCTAATTCCTGTGATTTTTCAAACTAGGATTTTAATAAACAACGAGAGCCAGAGTGGTTATAAAGAGGAAGGATCAGAACTTGAGTTATTTGAGTTGCGGCATTTCATGGTATCACTTGGAACTTCTATTTTGTTTATAATTTAAAACAGTGAATAATATTTAAAACTGTGAATGACTGCATACCCGCTGAGGCTGCTATCATATAAAAAATGAACAATAACCAGCGTTGACAAACCTGCGGGGAAATTGGAACCCTCACATATAGCTGCTGAGAGGTTGAAAAGGTGCCAATATTTTGGGAAGCAGATGGACAATTCCTTTAAAATTCAAACAAAGGTTCCCCATGTAGCTCAACAATTCCAGGCCTAGGTTTCTGTCCAAGAACAACGAAAGTTATCCTTAGAATAACTTCACTATTTCTATCACATTCTATTTAGAGGATCAAATCGTTCAATAAGGCCCATATTTAAGGGTAGGAGAATAATGCTCCACCTCTTCATGGAAGTCAAATAATTTTGTGGATTTATTTTTAAAGCACTCTCTTAACCAAATCTTTCTTTCTTTCTTTCTTTCTTTCTTTCTTTCTTTCTTTCTTTCTTTCTTTCTTTCTTTCTTTCTTTCTTTCTTTCTTTCTTTCTTTCTTTCTTTCTTTCTTTCTTTCTTTATTTTTGAGAGATATGTTTATGGTTGATGAGGATGACAAAAGGAGATCATTTTGCTTTTCCTTTATGTTATATTGACATTATAGGATATAGGTCATTCAGAGGCTTGTCCCTTCTCTTTATTCTTGTGCTAAATAAGCCTTTTAAAAGTCTTTAATTTACTATTATTGTTGATTTCTTTGTTATCCTCTATGCATTCTGAAAAATCTCAGTACTTTCTGAGTTTCAGCCTTCCTGATAGTGTTCTTAAGGTTTATGTCCATCTTTTTTATTCTACTCTTGTTTTTTTTTTTCCCTTTGGTTCTGTTTCCCAGAAACAAGGTATACTTATAATACTATTAGATGTTAGTATTGCCAGGAATAGTGAAATCTTGATCATCTCTTATCAATCTCATCAGGCTCTGAAGTTTCTCTGTGCACAGGAACAATAACAGAAGGGAATCAAAGGACATCTTTATTAACAGCTGTGCAAACATCTGAGCATTGTAGATTAAGGCCAGGGCTCCTACTTGCCTCTGAATCTAAATCTGAGGACCAGCCTGTCCAGGCAGGCTGAGGAATGGGGGTGGGGACCATCTGTATAACTCACTGGCCCAGCTGTGTGCTCAGAGGAGCCAGCACACATGATGTGTATCCTCTGGCAATGCTCTGACCGCATCGAAACAGTGTCACAGGCCCTGCGGAATCCTATGGCATTCCCCACCCCTATCAAATGCTGGGAAGGACAGGACAGAAGCTGCCTGTCTGAAGGAGTGGAGATTGATCCTCCCTAATGTGCCATTGCCTTGTTTAATCCTGGCCTCACCAGAGAGTTTGTTGAGACTCTTTGCAATTATATTCAAAATGCCATTATTTGGAAGATCCACTCAGCTAGTTCCTGCTGTAGGGCTTTTCATAGCCAGAATGGTTCTGTGACTTCCATGTTGGATCATTTCTGTCATCATCAGGCTCAGAGAAATGCCCCCTTCTTATTCAGGGAAGGAAGCAGCAGAACAGAAATCAGATGGCCTGATTTTCAATTCTGGCTGGGTAATTTCTCGGAAGTTACTTGTCCTTTCTGTGACTCAATTTACTCTCAGAAAAAGTAGAAATGTATTTATTTCATTGTGTTGCGAAGATGAACAGTTAAGTGAAATTCACATATATCTGCATGACTGTGTGGAAAAAAATCTTTTTCTTTAATGTGGAGTTCATTCCATATAAGGTTGGTGATGATTAGAGACAGGAAGATAAAGTGCACAAAGCATATAAATCAACAAAAAATTCCCCTAATGTCTAAACTTCTGGGTATGAAGTTCTGGTTCACTGTGATAAACCCCTCTTTAGGCATCAAAATGTTCTGGTGAACTGCCATGCCTGATGGCTACCTGGTAAAATTTGCTTATTGCACAACAGGGCACAAGCACCCTTCATCTTCTGGTCTCAATCTCTTGCTCTTGTTTAGTGGCCTTAATGTTGTCTTGTTATAGTCTCAGAGGCATGTTCTTCCTGATTTTCATTGCTCACAGCATCACCTTGAGGAATTTATTTCCTGTCTCTGTGTAGTATCTTGATGCGGGGATGTAGGAACACAAGGAGCTGTTGGTTTTACACTCCTAAATCCTTGAACAAAAAATGCAAAGTGTTCTGTCTCTTCAGAGAAAGGCAGCACCCTCTTGTTTTCATTCAGTTCTGTAAAGCAACAGCTGTTGCTGCTTGTACAATTGCTTCAAATCCCTTCATTTCACGTTGAATTCCTCTTGAACCCTGCTTTGTGATTATCTGAGCCCTGAACAGCTATCTGGTCATCAGAATTATAGGATGTGTAGTTCTTTTAAATACAAACTTTGAGATTTATGGGGAGGATTAGGATAGCCACATAACCTTCTAAAAATGAGCAATACAATCAAACAAAGGTTGGGGTTTGGTTAAAATGCTGCCTCATTGGTTCAGTGTCTCAGTTGAGTGGCAATGTTCTCTATACAGCATACAGCTATTCTCCATACAGTTGACTTTAAGCAGAACTGACTGCAAACTCACAGAAAACTAGGAAGAAACTTGTTCTCCTTTGTTACTTCCAAGTGTCTTTAGAGTTGAACAACCTGTTTGAAGCATTTCTAGAAGAGGAACATGACTTTGGACTGTGGTCTTGTCTGACTTTCCAAGGCTCCAGTTAGCTCCAGTACAGTCTAGCAATGGCTGCAGTCATATCCAGTGGCTGCTTTTCAGGTAGAATAGTTATTTTCAGACAATGGCAGAGTTTCATTTCTTCAAAATTTTTGAACTGCCCATCCTGGTGGGAGGCAGTATACTTTATCTGTGGTTCAAATAAGATTGACTGTTCTGCCTATCTTTTCATTTTCCCCTTAGATGGTGGAGTAATAGGAAACCATGAGGAAACCCATTAACTACCCTCCAAGTCTAGACATTTCTTTCCCAGTTGGGAGCTTTTTCACTTCATATTTCCATCTTTTGTCTTGGAGTGTGTGGGAATCCTGCTTCCTGTTGACTCAGGGGGAAGGCAGGGCTCCATTCCCTTGGGTCTTCCACCAGAAGATAGTTGTTAACATAAATGTGCATTGCAGGGTTAAGATACTCTGGATACCACATATTGTCTTAGGAAATAATTCAGAAAATGCTTGATGGACTTGGAGAACCAAAGGCTTAGAGGGTAAGTCAGAGAGGAAAACCTGAGCTCTAGACAGGTCTGAAGCAGTGGAAGGTTAAGATAGGAGAAGGCGGCTAAGTAGAAACCTTCTGAATTCAAGTCTGAACTCCCCCCAGCTGCTCCAGGACACACCCTCCCCAGGGAGGAGGGACATAGAGAACAAACTTCCTGCCCACCCTTGTTGTCATCTTAGGACAACAAAATTAGGTTGACTTTCAGGTTCATTCCATGGTAGTATAATTTCAGACTCTTTATCCAAAAATAGCTCCCTGCCTACCTTTGGATGCTTGAAAACCTGTACCTAGACAAAGCCTCTGATTTCCAATAAAGAGATAAAAGGCTTAATTATGCAAATCTATACTGGAGTAGCTCTTTCTGAGACTCATTCATATTAAAATATCATCAATCAGCTTTTTACCAGGTGGGATGACTGATAGAAGTGGAGATGGCAAAGGCAGTCTGCATGGGGTGGAGTTAAAGGAGAAAGACCCACTCAACCTTGATGTTAGGATAGGCAAGGGAAAGGGAGGTCAGAGTCCTGAAAATAGGATAGGTAGCTGCCCTTCTTCAGCTATGCCTTGGAGGCAACACTAATTCAGTGTCCATGCAACTGCAAGAACAGATTTCTGCAATGAGAACTAGCTATAGATTACCATTTATACTTCAGGCTGTGTCTTGTCTCAGCACCAAATGTCCCTTTTCTATTCCAAATTCAGTAAAGTGAGCTGTGTCCCATCTTATGTAGGAATCATGCTTCAGAGCAAGAGTGTTACTTGGGGGTTTTGTTGCAGTGAACAAAGAAGGTGTGGGTTAGGAGATAATTAGGTAGGATTGTAAACACTCTCCTTAAACCAATCTACAAATGATGCAGCCCATCGAAAGTGTGTCAAAAGTTGAACAGTGTCCCTTGTTCAAACTTCATGACTCGGCACCATTACCAACTGTAAATCCAGTATTTATTTCTCCACGACCTGTATAATCAGCTCACATTGGTTTCACCTGTGTGTAAGTGTGTGACGCTCTTCTTGGTTGGAGTATTTTAACCCTTTACATTATTTTCATACAGCTTACTTTTCCATGGTCAAATATCAATATCAAGACAGAAGTACAATTTCATATTTAAGAATTTCGTGTAGTACCCTGAGAATCGAGTTCGAATTCATATGGTGCAGGCTCCCAACACAACATTCAGAGCTCATGACCATGAGAATGAGCACAGATTCTCTTCTTTCACATACAAGTGAAGGGGCAACGAGGCTCCTCCTGTCAAAGCAAAACTTGCCAGCAATGGGAGAAGGCCTGAGAGAGATAAGCAATTAGCAGTTCAAATAATTTTTATGGGGACATGTGGTCTGTTCAGCAGCTGTGGCTTTTTCTGAGTATGTTTGGGAGCTTCTGCTTGCTTAATAGGGGCTACCTTTGCTATTTTTAGAAGCAAAGCATAGCACAAAAACAATGAAGGCAAGAAACTTAGTCAGCCCTGGTTTTTCTTGGTGGTCTAGAGATAAAGTCCATTCACTGCACCACATCTTAATGTCTTGGCTACTCAAAAAAAAAAAAAAAAAAAAAAAGGAAATGTAGCTAGAATTCATGGATCTTTAACAAAAATGGTATAAATGATTTTGATGACCTGCAGACTTAAGACTATGAAATCTAAAAATGTTTCCAATCAAGGACACACATCAAGGTATTCTAAAAGTCTATTGATATAACATACTTAGAATTGGGAGAGATACCACCCACAGTGCTGAGGAGTCAAACTAATGGCAAGTTATGTTGGAGAGAAATCTTCCTCAAGAAACAGGTTTTCCATTGATAGGATGAAGCATGAAAATCAACATATTTTATGTAAAATAGGAAACATTTAATATATATCAATTTATTTTCCTTGGCAATTATTTATTTACAATTGATGATTGATACCAACAATTGAGGTAAAAATACACATGAGGTACAAATAACAATATTTAAATGCAATATATTTTATTTCCATTGGCAAGATAACATTGAATAAAATACTGTGGTATTTAACAAACAAGCCTGATGCATCTTTTCCCTTTTTTCTTTTAGATGCACCATGTTGTTATGCAGCAGTGATGTGATTAGCATGTGCCTAAAAATAAAGAAGTCTGGTAATTTGAAGAGAGGGGCGTCAGAAACACAATCACATTTGTTTTCAATTGAAATGTCCTCTAGGTCCTTGCTTCTCAGAATGCGGTCTTCAACCAACACTCTGGACATCTCTGATGCCTGTTTGAAATGCAGACTACCAGGGCCGCCTCAGACTGCCTGAATCACTGTGCATTTGCACAGTCTCTCCATGTGATTCATGTTCAAGCTAAAATTGGAGTAGCCTATGCTAGTGATACAATACTTTCCAGATTTGAGTATCTATCATATTTCCAAACACATGGTGTCCCATCTCTGCAACAGGACCAGTGTTTAGCTTGATTAAACTTCACTAAAGAACTTGTCTATGCATATTAGAATTATCTAGCATGTAGGATAAAATTTAAGATAAATGGTAAAAGGGAATTAATTTTGCTCATAGAACATTGTTCAAATGGAGAATTATGGGTTTGCTGCCATCTTTTTAGGTAGGCATGGAAATGAAAAATTCCTGGGCCATAATTCAACTCAGTATGATTTTTTTTGCACCATACTGAACTCCCATATAGCATTTTCACTCCCCCCCCCCCAAGAAAAGAATTGCACATTTCTGATAAAAGAAAATATTACAATAATGCATATAATACACAAAGAAGATGCTTAAGCTTTTCCTTTTTTCTCTAAGACCAGTTGCTAATATATACCAATCTCTCCTGGATTATGAAAGAAAATCTCTCTCTCTGAAACCAAATACAATAAATTATCTTTTTTTCTCAACAGCTGTTGAATTACAGTAAAAACACAGTCACACACACACACACAAGACCATTAGCAATTGGTTAAGGAGAGTCAATTTGCTTAGTCTATACAATAATAAATAAGGTTGGGTCAAATGCATAGGTAGTTTGCCTAGTGAAGATACATGGAATTAACAAAACTTTTTTATTTTCAAAATCTAATTGAAAAACATAGTTTTGGTCTTAATGTTAGCTTAAAACCCTGTCTTTTAAATGGCAAAACTTTAAAGAACTATATGTTAAGAGCCTCATATGTAGCAGAATAAGAATTCCCTGAAGCTATTATGGTTCAAACTCGAAAGATCATCGTCTCCCTTTTGTTTGGTGTCCAGAGTTAAATTTAGCACAATAACGTTACTAAGAAAATGCCAATTAATGGTGATCATATAGGCCATTGGTCAAAAGAAAGATGTTTAAGAACATTATAAAATGTATTTATGAAAACTTGGTAAAACACAGAGGCTCCTTTTGGCAGTGGCTGTGTGAAGGCTAGTCCAGTCAGCTCTGACCAGTGGGATGGAAGGCACTGCTTCACTCACGCTGACTCCAGTGGTCCATGGGTGCCTGAGATTTCACTGAAACAATGACTGACCAGGCCTAGTGGCACCTTGCAATCTAGCCTTAAATCTGGCAACAACTTCTTACCTACTGCTTTGCTTTAAAGAGGAGTAAATAAGTCTTTAGCCATGGTCAGGTTTTGAATAGCACAAATAAACCATCAACATTTTAAAAAGTTTTGTTTTCCTTTGGTTAGCTAATCTTTCTTTGGTTAGGCATCATGATGAACTGAGAGATGACATGTTTTTTACACCTTGATGTTAGTAGCAGATACTGCTCGCTAACAGGACAGGAGGGTGTGACAGGGTCTAGAGCTACTTGGTAAGAACCACGTGAGGAAGAGACTCACTGAGTCAGAATCATTCTTTTCCAAAATATTCAACTATATATAATATTGATATCTTACATATATACAGTAAAGATATAAACATAGAGATATACACACATATGTAGACATGCTATGTATACATTTATTTACAGTTAAGAATACGCTTCTTAGAAGCCCTTAAATAGCAAATTAGGCAATGCACAAGGAATAATCCATTTAATTTTAAGTAATATAGATAAATGTTCTGATTTTTAAAAATATTATATTAGTAGGGATGCAGCCATCTCCAGGAAGGCTAGGAAAGTTCTCAGAAATTCTTGCATTAGCAACATTCAGACTTTGCAGTGTTTCCACTTTTAGGCATTAACCATGTCAGTCACTTCACTCTGTCTCTCTCTCTCTCTCTCTCTTTTGTTTTCTCACGAGCAGACTCTAAGTGCTTGCTTTCACTTCCTCTTCCCTGAGTTTGATGTCACACTGGGGAAAACTCAGATTTTAGTTTCTGGACCCTCTGCAATGAGGGGCTGAAAAGAGTTTCTAATCCTGGCAACTTCCGCTGCGCACAGATGTCCAAAGCCTCTGCTGTACCATTCCGGGGAGTGACCTCTGTGGCGACAAAAATCAGAAAAGAAGTGGAAATGTCTTTTTCCAAATCACAGCAATTTGTGATGGCAGATGGGGCTGTTTTGGTGTCTGGCTGTCACACTCATGTACACAACGTGGGGTTGCCTCCTTGAGGCGTGGGAAGTTCCTCCAGTCACCAGATACCTTGAAAATACCTTGGCTGCCAAAGATTCATTTTGTCTTTTCAGTATTGATGGAGTGCTTTAAAATGATACCAACTCTTTAGGGTAAAATGAGAAGCTTCCAATTGAATCTAGAACACACTGAGTTACAGATTATGCCCCCCTCCCCCGACCTAGAACTCAGGTTAGCTTTATGAATGCTTCAAAGGGGTGGGGTTTTAGTGAGTTTTTCTCCAACGAGGGAAGCTCTAGGAAGCTGCAAAAGGAGACAGGTTTAAAAGAAACACAAAAGACCCTGAATTTACTGAGTATTGACTATGCGTTTGGCTCTAGTGCTTCTGTTCACCCCGTTCTTGAAATGTAGAAATGTCAGTGGGGGACAAAACTGAAAGTAAAAACAAGTAAAGGCAGTAGGAAAACGTCAGAACTTCAGGACAGGTAGGGAAGAGGAAATGCATGTTAATGGCAACAAAGAAAAAAAGTAGAGAGATAAGACGCCAGGATGACAATCAGGGCACTGGTGAACGGGTCACTAGAGCTGAGATGGCAAACCCCTGGAAGTTCATACTTACTTCAGGTCTATCCTGCAGATGTGGGTCAGTCTTGACTTGCCAGAACCACATGGTTCTATCAAGTACTGAGAATCCAGTACAGCAGCTCGCACACCCCCCATGAGCTGGGCTTCCTCGTGCTCCACAGACAGGGACACTAGGGTGCACATTCCTTTGGGTAAATCAGTTTTCCAGGTCCTGTAACATAACAGTCCATGCCTCAGAGTCAAGGATAAGAGAGAAAATAGACCTGCCCAAGGGCTTAAACTCCCATCTTAGTTGCTTGAGTTAAGCTAATGGTTTCCATAAGTGTGTGGAAAGTTTATATATTACCGTTTAAAGTAAGGGTTTCACCTCTTAGACCCAAAGGGCAGAAAAGTTCCTGAAGCTTTCAGACCTGCCTTTGAAACGTCAACTGAAACTGCAGAGGCTCCTGTGCTTTACTGAAGGAGTGTTCCTGTAGTCTTGGAATTAGGATTTACTCATTGAATTCATTCAGCCAACATCTGTAGAGTGCACAAGTGTGCCCACCCTGAGAGCCACTAATGACACAAAGATACACTGCCCAGGAAGAGAGACAGACACACAGTGAGAATTCTAAAGCACTGTGTAAGTACAGTGATGCTGCTACAGTCATATATGACCTCATATATACGAGGTCATATAGAAGAGGAGGCATGTAGGAGGGGTTCCTGGAGGTGGTGATGGTGAGTTCAAGCCTGGCGATGCTTAGTTGAATTACACACATGTGGACCTAATAATTGTCTTCAAGTACCTGAGTGCCTCTTGAGTTTGAGAAGAAATAAGTACAGTTATGGGACTACATAGTAGAGACGTACAGGAACATTTCGGCTAAGTATAGAGAAGACCATCTTACAATGTGCGCTCTGTGAAAGCAGATGAGGCTAAATGAAGAGAAAGTGAGCTCCCTGTACTCAAGAGCACTGGAAGTCTACTGCTTAGAAAACTGTTGTTAGCAGAAGTGAGGAGCCACAAGAATATCTGTGTAACAACCTCCAACATACAGTGCAGGTTTTATTATAGTCATCTCTGTTGTTTATGTCACAAAATCTTATTCCTTTGCTTGGTCATTTTATCTATGACTCTGTTCTGTTCTGTTCTACCAGACCAAAGAGTATTATTACACATGCCCAACAAGAGTTTGGAGTTGGCAAGCTCTACGGAAATACTTAGAAATTTCTCTGGTCTTTCCATTCCCTTTTTACATGCGACAATGTAACTAATAAGAAAGACTGAGAATTGGTAGTGATTGTGGAACAAATGGGAAAATCTTCAGTAACTATTGTTGGAAGATCCTGGAGAACGGGATGAAGTAAGAAATAAATAAGGTAATTCTTCCCCAAATAACTAGCCCTGCATGTGTGAGTCCAAACAGGAAGATGTTCTGAAGACAGGAAGTATCCCAGCCCCATGACTTCCTTATCATACTTATCACTTTATACTTTCTTGCATCATAACTACAAGGAAGTCCAACCACAATCGGTTTGTTCTTTTTTTTTGTTTTTTTGGAGACTAGGTCTTGCTATTTTTGCCTGTGGAACTGCAGGCTCACGTTGCCCGGGGTACCACGGACTCAAGCAATCCCCAGCCTCAACTTCCCAGGTAGCTGAGATTACAGGTGTGTGCCACCATACCCAGCTATATTTTTTTGGAACTAGGTCTCGCTATGTGCCCCTGGCAGGACTTGAACCGCAACCCCTGGCCCCGGCCGTGGCTTCCTAGGCTGCCGCTTACAGGCATGTGCCACCATACTCGGCCCACATCTGGTTTGTTCTTAATCCTCTTGAGTGCTGAGTTCTTCTTCCTTAGAACCTCATGGTCCACCCACCTTCTTTAAGTCTCAGATACCACTGCAGTGTTCTCTGCCCTGTCCTACTCCTTACTATCCTCCTATCTTGTCCTAAGGGGATAAGTAAGTTTCTCCCTCTTACCTACTATTTACCGACTCTCACAAATGAAACATAAATCCTGAGAGAGCAATGACTGTGGTCTGTGTATTCACTGCAATATACCCAGAGCCTCCAATATTGCCTGGCACAAGGGAGTGATGGAATGATAGATATCCTAACAAGTAGTAGACTGAAGGGAATTGGAATGGCTGGAAGGAGGGAGGTTCCATGCATGCACGCCCATTCTTGCACTCCAGCCCTCAGCTTTCTCTACAAGGAGGGAAGAGACATGCTGAACCAGAGCTCCATCCCCATGGCTGCCATCTTGGGAGAATTATCAAATTTTCTTCTCACAACAGTGGAGCTGTGAAGTTTAGCTTCCATGAGATGACAAATGTTCCAATAACTGTGGTCACAGGCCACCATTATAACTGCCATAGTCTCTGCCAACTTTCTAAAGCTGTTAGACAAACAGGTAATATTTAAGGTAAATGATCCTTCAAATTCAAGGTTCCTAGGATCACTTCCAAAGGCAGAAAGAGTCCATGAGAAAAGTAACCTTTAGTTTGCCATCAAGATTAGTCTCATAAAGAAACTATTTAAAGTATACAACTGAGAGTTTCACTGGTGATTCCTTTAATAAAGCTAAACCATGGTGGGAGGGGAATGGGGTAAAGTAGCTGCTATTGATTATCAATAAATAAGGATATATTGATTTAATTATATTTTATTTGGATTTCTCAGTATCCTCAATGCCTATTCTTTCTACTTCAATCCTGACTCACCAGCCTATGTGCTCCATTTACTGGTATAAGCTTTATATTATAGGTGGAACATCTCATTCCAAACACAGCCGAGGTCTGGAATGCAATCCACAAATCTATCCTAAGCAATATTTTAATATTAGGTTTAAGACTAGCAAGCTTCACCAGGATCTGAAATCTGAATGAACAGTCGAATGTCTTAGTCAACCTTGGATGTGCCAAGGTTTCCATTCATGGTAATGAATTAAGGGTCTGAAGTTATACAATGAATTTTGAAGTTACATACACTGCAGTTTTGAGAGTTACAAAACTTATGACTTGCTTTGAGGGTAGAGGATGAGAAAGGCAAAATCAGGGAACAGCCAGTCAATTTGCATAATTTGGCAGAAAGTGCACTGGACAAACAGCAGCTATTTCTGGGACAGTGTTCTGAGGAAAGAAACCAAATTTATGACCCAATAAACCATATGTTCCATAATGCAAGGGGCTATAAGGGAGCCCAGCAGAGCTGTAAACTGGGGGAAAGAGGCAGTAAGATGGGTATAAATACAGTGATGTCAGGTTTCACAGAGAGAAATGAGCACTGACTTTGTGTTCCCAGTGGAAATTGACTTTAGGTGGTGGGACTCTGGGAAATGCTGAGATCTGCGGCTTTTATTATCCAAGAATATGTTAAACCCCAGAGTCAGGCTTACCTGAGAACCACAAAGTCTCTAGAAGGATGAGGGGCCATGCTGTTCAGCACGTATTGATAGATTTCCGTTTGCTTTTCCAGAGTTTCCACAACCTTCCACTGCACAAAATCCTCATCCCACAGGTGGCGCTCTCTCAGCACACGATTCAAGACCACGGAGGGGGGTGCTTCCACCTCCACAGAAGCCTTCCACAACTTCAGTGGATTCCTGTCTCCCACCTTGGGAAAGACACCATCAAAAGCTGAGGAGGCAAACTGATTTAACAAAAACCTAGCAACCTGACTAGGTCAGGAAACATCACTGATTATGTAACTCGGGTGATCTGTATTCCTCACGTTTAAAATGTTAAAGTTGTTATTCCTTGTTCGTTAATGATGATGAAAATAAAAACAACCACCAACACAGAGGGAGTTTACTGTGTGTCAGGCAGGGTTCTAATGTCATCTGACTTTTAAATAGCCCTTTTCTGACAGTTGTGCCATATTTTATGTCCATTATGCAGATGAGAAAACTGAGACACAGAGAGGCATGTGACTTGCCAAAGTCACACAGTCAAGGGACAGACACAGGTGTGCAAACCAGTGGTCTGGTTTCACAGTCTGGTTAGTGCAACAGGAGTATTTGACGGTCTCTGCAGGGGCTCTCTGAACAGTACTTGAGAGTTAACCATTCACATGTGCACCATGCAAGGGTCACCACGTTATTTATCTTATTGAAAGGAGAATTTTGAGAATCAGAGTATGCATTTCAAAAGCAGACCAAATCCCTGGTTGTTGGAGGTGGTTCTTTGGGTGGTAATTTTTTTTTTCTCTAACTTTTGAGATTACCTTTTTGTAAGCAAGGTCTGTATTGTCTGTGCTGGAACATGCGACCCATCCTTTGAACTTCTCCTTAGCTTCCTTCTGGAGGCCCTGTACAAGTTGTTCCAGGTACGTGTGGAAAGTTGCTCCACTCTCCTCCATTTGGGTCCCCAGCTCATCTAGGGTGGGAATGTGAACCTCAGCCTCCAAATACGAGCTGTGAGACTGGGCTACCATCTCAAGTGGGACCTGAACCAATGGATGCAAGAAAGAACAACACACTGAGCTAAAGAAATGCTGAGAATACGAGAGGGCAAAACAATTTCACTGATACCCAAAGTGTGGACAATGGGCTGAGAGCCATGGGGCAAGGGATATTTTTCTAAGATCACTGACAAGGCTGGGGTGGGGGGTAGCTTCTTAAAGTCAGGAAACAAATCTGTTTCTGAGGCTATATTTATTACTCAAAACATTGCAATGACTTCCCATTCATTCTTTCCATTTTCCTTTTTATGTTTTTATTCAGTTTGGCAAAACGTGGGCTCAGGAAATATAAAGCATAGAGACTTATTATGGGAACCATCACATAAGACTTAGAAATAACTTTACCTTTTTAGCACACTTTTCCCCACTTACAAATGCCAACATTACCACAAAATGGATGCCAAAATTCTAGTTCACTTACTTTTTTTAACATATCAGTGGCTCTATTCACAAACTTTCATTTTGATTCTTAATAACAGGAACTGCTGAGTCACACAGACACACACACACACAGACACACACACAGACACACACATAGGTTGAACTTAATCAAGTCCCTAGGTATAATCAAATACAACATAATTAGCTGGCTAGTCTTGAACCTGGCAACTGAAGGTGATGCAACTGTTTTCATGAAAATCGTCAGCTTGGTGACCCCAATTGTCTTTTCACTGTCAAGGCCTCAATTACACACCCAGAGCCTCACATTGAAAACAAGCAGCAGAGTTACAAAGCATACTATTATCATCATAAAATCAGGACCAATGCATATAAGCCATCCATGTACCAACCATTCCAAGCGTCTCATCCAGTTCCAAGAACTATAAGGAAGGTGGTCAGAGTCTTCCACTCACCTCAAAAAGTCTGTTGCATTCCACGATCATGTGGGCTAGGCCCTGGGCAGCAGCCAGATTCTCGTTGAGATCCTTTTGATCTGGCTTCCCCGTGGCATATTTCTTCTGTATGACTCTGTAATTGAAGAGCAGAATTCTAAGCAGATTCCTAAACCAAAGCGCTTTTCACAAGACAGAGCTCATTTTTTTTTTTTTTTTTTTTTTTGTTTCTTGTTCTTCCTCAGATGCTCTCCAGATCCCAGGCTTTCTCATTTCCAAATAAAAACAATGAGCACATATCTTGGATAGTCCAAATCAGACTAAGTCTGACAGTTCATAATTAAGAAACCTTAGGAAAATACAAGGACAGGGAAAACTGTTGGGGGAGAATTAATCTGTTTTTCCAAAGTTTGAAACCACTTCACTGAGAGTTCCTGTGCTTGAACCTTAAATATAGCCTTTTTATATCAGAGATTGTAAAGTACTATTTTGTGCACTTTTTTCCTTCCTCTCTCTCTCCCTCTCTACCTCCCACTCATACTCAAAAGAAAACAAGTCTCCTCAGGCTTTCTGGATCACAAAGATATTCTTCAATGCTACTTTGACAATTCTATGAATTTGAGTCTCCTCAAAATAGTTTCTGATTATAAATTAAGTGTGGATTAGTTCTCAGCCCAAAATAAACCTTTCTTAAAAAAATAAAATTAACTGAAAGGTACCACTTGCATTAGGATTACTGTTATGGCCAGGACAAACCCACCTGGGGGAGCTTTCTTTCTTCAATAGATTAAGATGAAAGAGGGAGGGGGCCAGACACACAGCCAGGTTCATAGGTGTCATCTGATTCTCTTCCACCAAGTTGACCACGTCGTGGAGGAAGCACAACAGCGTCTGCAGAACTTCTCTGCTCTCATCAGCCAGCAGCAGGATGGCGGCCTGCACGGCCTGCAGCCGCTGCTCTTTGGGGACATCTGTGGAGAAGCGGGTGACAACTGATTACAAGAATAGACCCAGAAGGAGCTGGCATGAAGGGAGTGAGCAAAGCTCCACCTTCCTGAGGTGAAGACACTCTCAGAACCAGCCTCGTGGTGATGGCTGTCACTGACAGCACAAAGAAGTCACTGTTAGGCCTAATGTCTGGGAAGAGGGGTGCTAAAATGGAACCCTGGCCACTGAACTCCAGAAACCACAGTCTCAACAATGAAGCAGGACGTGGGAAGCGCTCATCCTGGCTTTTCAGACTCTCTGAGCAGCCCACCTGCTCAACTGTTTTCATGCCACTTCTGTTCTTGTGGAAGCTGGTGATGGGCTGGGCTCCATCCACCTGGCTTCCCTCTTGCCTGCCCTCCTACTACACAGCTGGTTACAGGCCTCTCAGGATGCCTGGGCTCTGTGAGACGTGGTTGGAAACCACTTTGTGAGCAGATGGCAGCCTCACCGCCCCTGCTTCTCATGGAGCAGCCAAGCCATGACACCAACTTGGTGCAGTGAACCCCGAGGGTGTGGCTGAACTGACAGGCCCTCTGGACTGACTTCTAGAGGGTTGGCTCTAGAAGGGTCAGCTTGGCAGATCTTGTCTTTCCTTAACATCACCAGGGCTTGGTTCAGAGGAGGAATGCTACTGACTTCATATGTAGACCCAGTGTTACTTACATGCTATTCTCTACAATTTCAAGTCATAGAAACTGAGGTTGCACTAGGTAAGAAGAGGAACCCAGTTCCCTAAGCTAGGGGGATTATGGCCATTTTCAGGTCCATTCCCCTTCAGGTTAGAACCCTTTCGCATTGGCACTAGTCACACAGGTAACACACTATGAAGCATAGTAAAAATCACAGCAAGTGGTGCAGGGCACAACATGTGGACTGTGTTTGCTCATTAAGTCTTGTAGGTTTGACTCATGCCTCTCCTCTGAAAGGCATAATCAGGAGCTTACTTTTGGCTAACATTGTCATTTTTCTTAAAATACCATGTTCTAGGGCAATTTTTTGCAGCAGTGTGCCTGTGCTCCAAAGGGATAGGAGAATGAACTCGTGACAATCTTAGGATGTGGGAAGAAAATATTAGAAATTCTCAAGGAATTTAGGTTTTCTTTCACCTTTTAAAAATATCACTCAGATGTGTTTTATAATGGGACCAATAAAATATAAGTACAACCATAGTATTAAAAATAAATATACTTCTTATATATTTACTATTTGTGGGGGGTGCATGATAAGAAAAATCTGGAACCTACTGTGCAGATGGGCTTCAGTGTGACCATTTGCTCAGACCCTGGAAAGTCAGGGTGGTCAAGGCTCCCAGCCCCTGCCCATTATGGCACCTCCCTGGTGCACACTCCTGGTCTCATTCAGTCAGCAAGTTCAAATTTCTGGAAAATCCTCATCAAATATGTGTTCAAGGTTCTGAAATCCATGTGCATCCTGACCCAAGATAGACCTGGATTTAATAAAGAGCCATTTTGCTCAAATTATAGCAAAACCCTTTCCTTTCTTCTTGCTGGTGCTAAAGAAATATCAGACAATATTAATGTGAAAAGGTTTACAAATTCAAGTCTTTGAGAAGGGATATAAATTCAACTTGAGCCACTGAACTGTTTTAAAATATGCTGCTTTAGGTAATATTTCTAATTGTGTATTGTTTAATTTTAGATTTCCAACCTCCTCTTCCATGCCAAATTAACAAGTTATCTGTCATTGTTTCATCTTGTCTCAGCCTCCTTTGTATCACCTGTTCCATTATCACTCAGAAAGTATCTTCTGTTCATCATTTTTTACAGTTGTTTGAATGCCAACCATTGATCACTAAATTCACCATTCATTTTGGATCCTCTTCTCTTTGACCTTTCTCTTACTACATGACACCTTTGTGGTTCCCGTCTTTTTCTTGACTTTCAGGAAACTGTTTGAGATCTGTATTTCTAAGTACTGATAATTTGTAACTCTGAGGGTGACTGTGGGTGCCTCAAATAATATTCAGTTGATCAGCTGAATCTGAATGCTTTTCTCTTCCTTGATCCCAACCCCCCCAAAGTGAATCCCTGTCCTCGCTTCACTTCCACATTTTCCCAACAATCATGCATTACAATCATAAGATCATTTTTTTATTGCTTCATTTTTCCCTTATTGTAGGTGAGTGAGAATTTCAAATATTTTTATTGTCCATTCTCCACTGTTCTAATTAAGCATATAATGAAATTTCAAGAAGAAATATAGCTAAACCTAGAATTGTTCTACAGAAAGAGAGGAAAAACTATGCTGTTCTTCCCCAAGAGTAGCTAGAAAACCTTGACTCTAGAGTCTATTTCCAGTCTCACTGCTGGGAGTCACTGAAGCAGTCCAAAGCCTCAGTTAAATGTGCTAGTTCCCTAACCCTCCATTCTTGTTCAGTTTGCTACAGGTTCATCATCTCCAAATTAATGATCAAAAAAGTTCTGATGGACATTTATCCTTGCGGTAGACACAGGCTGTCATCCTCCACTCTTACTCCAGAAGGAAACATATGTTCTGTTCAGGTGTGGGCTGCAGTAGGCTTAGAGATAATAGACTCTACTCTCATATCCAGGTTTAGGGGAGAATATGTAAACTTTTGACCTATCAGGGCAAGAAAAATTGTAGCAACTTCTGCAAATTTATCTCCCCATTGAAAGAGACATATGCCCAGGATGATGCCCTACTACCTTGTTTTTGGCTTTGGATGTAATTTTGGAAAGATGTTTTAAGTTGTTTCAATCATATTGTGACCTTCAAGAGATGTTGTGGTCTTAAGAGAGGCCGATTTCAGTCCTGGCATGACTGAGCTATGGAATTAACATCCTCTGCAATTAATTTCAGATTTCTTATAGCATGTGATTTTATAATGTCCTTATTGTTTGAACAAATGTTCATTAGATTTTTTATTTTCTGTGTTTTCTTTGTAACCTTATCATATAACTTTTCTAGCTTGCTGTTTTGCAACTATTTATGTATAAGTCTCATCTCCATCAGCCATAAGATCCATAGGAATGGAGAGTAAGTCTTGGCCAGTTGGAGGTTGTATAGTGGCTGAGAACCAAGCTCTCTACATAAGTGGAACTCAGGGAATGTTTGCTCAGCTTAAAGAAATCCACTGTGGTCTGGTTTCTTGCTTCTGAATCTCAGAAAGGGCCAACGGCATTTGCCTCTTGGAATAATCTGGTTTTAACCTGAGGTTAGTGTCAATTTTCACCAGTCTTAACTGATGTGAAGACTCACCTATGGCAAATCCAAACCTGAAGGGAGACGTCACTGAAAAAAGCAGCAACAGTGGCATGAACTCTAAGTTTGGGCTTCAGTAACATATATCAATAATTTAACTTTATTTATTTCAACAAAAGAACATTTATTTAGTGGATTGCCACTTTATCCTGTTTTTACAAGTGGTACCTATTATAATCCTTTTGTAATTTGCATTATGGTGAACTCTTAAGACATATAATACAGACTTCTCTATAGTAAGCTCTGTCTTCAATTTGGATCAATTCCATGTCAAACTTTTCATTCACAGTTTGCTGGAAACTCAGAGTTCACAGGAGTTTTTTTTTTTTTTTGAAAAGACTTGTACCATCGAAATAATTTATAGCCATAACTGTATTGAATCTAGGAATTAGAATACTGTCCTGTATTTTTAATATATACTAACCTTTGTAACTACCTTTAGCAACATTTGTTTTTTATCAATAATTGTTATTTTCAATTAAGGGCTTTGTGGAGAATTATCAACTTCATGATGCTTTATACATTTCAGAGAAAACAAATTAGTTGATTTAAGCTTAAATCTTGAGAATTATCAACTTCATGATGCTTTATACATTTCAGAGAAAACAAATTAGTTGATTTAAGCTTAAATCTTGATTTGGTTTGCTTACTTTTCACCAGTTAAAACACATTGCATTAAAATACATGTCATTTCACACAATACAAATGGCTAACAGACATATGAAAAATTGCTCAATGTCACTAGCAATAAGGGAAATGCAAATCAAAACCACAACGAGATACCACTTTACACCAGTAAGAATGGCCCATATCCATAAAACAGGCAACAAGAAGTGCTGGGGAGGATGTGGAGAGAAGGGGACACTCTTACACTGCTGGTGGGAATGTAAACTGGTCCAACCTCTATAAAAAACTGTATGAAGGGCCCTCAAATTAATGAAAATGGAACTACCATATGACCCAGCAATTGTTCTCTTGGGAATCTACCCTAAGAAGACCTCAATGCTTGTACAAAGGGATACCTGTGCTCGGCTGTTTATTGCAGTCTACTTATAATTGCAAGGATATGGAAGCAACCAAAATACCCCAAAACAGATGACTGGATGAAAAAGATGTGGTATATGCACACAATGGAATATTACCCATCAATTAAAAACAACAAATTGGATGATTTTATAACACGGATGGACTTAGAAGAAATCATATTAGCAGAAACAAGTCAGAAAGAAAAAGACAGAAACCAAATGGTTTCACTATTATATGGGACATAGAAAAGATAAACAAAAAGTCATGAAGAAAAGTCAAAACAAGCTAACAACCAAATTAAAGTACACAACTTGGGGGGGTGGGGATGAGACAGGGTGGGGGTGGGACAGAGTGGGAATGGTCAGGGATGGGAGGGTGAACCCTAGAGATCACAAAGATGTGAATTTATATATAAATAAATTATTTAATATTAAAAAAGAAAAAAAATACATGTCATTTCACACATCTAACACTTCAAATTTCCCATATCCCAGAGAAATACTTTAAAAATTTAGTCAAAAAAAACACCTATACCTCAATTAAATCTTATTGTGTCCCCTTCTCATTTTAATTAAAAATATATTGAAAGTTAGTTTTAGATCTTACCAAGACCCTACTGAGAAGATTTTAATGTCAGAAGATATTTTCAAATTTATAATACATAGACTGGAGATTTTCATAATCAAACTGTGCACAAAGTGTTCTTTATGCAAATCAAACTTCATTATGCATTCACATATTACTTGTACAATTAAAAGGGAAGCATAGAATTTTCTTTTTTTTTCAGTGGACAGTACATGAGAACACTGATTTGCATGATTCCTACTTACACTGATAGATGTGGAGGAAAGTCTCACTGAGCTTGTTGGTGAAAAGAGGCTCAGGGAGGTCCCGGAAGAACTGTTTCACCATATCTGCAACATCATAAGCAGATTGGTCTTCATAGCTGACATTCTCAGGGAAGTTTTCATTCATTTGACGTAAGGCATGGATGCGCGACTTCACACCTGATTTGCGAAAGAGACCCACCTAAAACAAGATGGTACCTTGTTAGCGAGGACACTTTTGCCTGGACCACTTCTTCCTGGGATAAACACTTGGAAGCAAAGAGAAGGCATACAACCTGGGCTGGACAAGCCAGAACTGCACAGTTTACATTACTAGTTTAGCTGTTTGGGTTGTAGAAGAACCACTGAATTTTCTATAAAATGCATAAAAGAAAAGCTCTTCTAAAAAAAGGGTTCTTAGAGAGACTAAAGGAGAAAATATAGGTGACTATGTTTATAACCTGTAAAGTCTTATAGCACATTTATGCATCTATCCTTTATTTATTTAGATTATTTATGCATAATCTAACAGTTATGGTTAAATACAAACTGGGCATACTTGCAGCTGCCAGGAGTCATTAGTGAGCAGAAGAGACACAATTCCTGCCATCCAGTGCTTATGCCTTAGTGGGGCGGGGGTGGGTGTGGGGAGGGGTTTGGATAATGTTCAGTCAATGGAAGGTTTGGTTCATCCCAAACAAGCCTCCATATCCAGCGCCCCTCTGCGGGAAATGTTTACAGGCGATACACTCACCACACAAAATAATGCCATAAGCACATATGCTGACTAAAAGTTCTTGTTTGCTTTTCCTTCTTTGGATCCTTATAACATTCTTTATGCATGCTTCTCAGATTATTCTTGGCACTGACTATGCTACCTGGTTAGTTACCACATGGATCAGCTATGGCTCTAGGGAGAATGATTCTAAGTGACTTTTTTCAGACTTCAAGACACTCTTTTATGACTTTTTCCTCCATAGGATGTACTGGTCTTCCACTTGACAGATAAGAGGAACAAATGGCACCAAGGAGATAATGTCCCTAGTAGGAAGGAGGGAAGTAGACTAGAATCCTGCAAGGATAGAAATTCTTGCCACAGTTGGCAGCTCATGCTGTAGGTTACAGCTGGAGGCTGTCCTGACTCAGACTAGTCTCTACCCCAAAATGAAATGAGCTTTTCTGGGAGCCTTGGCTTATAGTGAATTAGTATTGCTGCTATTTTTTAAATGCCTGTAGAGTAGCATCAAATGGCTCAAAACTCAGTTCCACTCTCCAGCTCCACTCTTCTTAGCCAGAAGGGCTCACAGGTCAGGCTCATAGGCCTATTTCTGCAAAGCAAGATGGGAATATTTCCGAGTGATCAGGCAGATTAGCAGTGGCCATGAAAGTCAGCCCCTGTTCCTCTTGTCTACACTTGGAGAAACTCTCCAGTTCATCTCTCCAGCTTGTGTGGGCCAGGTGGCCTCTGCCCAAGCTCAGGTGTCTGAGGCTAGTTCTCTTAGTTGTTGCTATAAATAGAGAGCAGCTCTGATTCTTTGAAATTGCAGGAACAGCAAGAAAAGAATTCCAAGCAATTAGAGAATACTTGGTTTTGAGTATGTCAGCTGGATAAATCACAGGGGAAATTGTACAATGCTACTTTTTGTGGCAAAAAAAGCAGAATTCTTTCCAATACTTCTTTGTATTCCAAGGCTTATCACACTAATTCTCCAGATCAGGATCGTCAGACATTTTGTGACTTAAAACATTTGTTGCTTTTTTCCCCATTCCTAAAGTTTGGAATGTCTAGAAAGTGCAGAAAACATGGTCATGCTTGGACGACTCTCCAAGAAGAATCTAAATACATTCTTCTTTTGGCAACTACTCCTTAATCAAAGTGCATGAAAAGAAAGCTTGCACTGTGAAAAGAAAAATCAAGATGGCAAATGAATGATTGCTGAAGTGAGATCCATCTTCAATTTGTTTACATCTCAACTCTTACTTGGAAGAAGGCCCAAGACCATTCCACAGGGCTGTTCTCAGAATCACAGTGCCCTGAAGGTGAATTCTTAAATATGTCTCATTCATCCTCATGTGAGTTGGTATTACCCCCTTTAAGCATTCCTGTTATTATTCTTTTAACAGCAGAAAAGTATCGATCAGGATCTCTAAAAAGGAGTAAGCAGACAAGTTTGTAAATTGCAGATGTGATTCCTTCCTTGTCCACCGCTGGCTTTGTTTCTGGTGCATTTTGATGTGCTCTTACACACATATCCCAGCTATGCTTTCTTTATATTGTTTTGTTTCCAAGTTTCTTTCTAGCTTCAGCAAATATTGTTATTTTAATTATTTTAGACATGTCTGGGGCTCTCCAGCTGCAGGCTCTGAGTTGCTTATTCTGACTTAGATCACAGGATGTTCAGAGGGTTGCTAGGTATTTAATTTTTTCTGCCTCAAATTCTGACAATAACCTTCCCATTCCCACCCTTATCTTTTAGGGGACGTGGGAAATATCTGTGGGTTCTGTGGAATTTTGTTAGATGTGTAAAAGGAAATTTCTTTCCTAAACTTAATAAAGAAAAGATGGTCTGACATCAGATTCCAGATGGAGCAGCTGAGGAAGGCAGAGGGAAAGATGGCAAGAACCCCCGTTTTCAAATGTATCACTAAGCTGATGAAAGAACAAATTCTGAATCACCTGCTTTCTGACTTCTTGTTATGTTAGCTGATATATTTCCTATGACTTAGGCCATTTTGGGATGGGGCTTTGATGTTTGCAGTAGCAGACTCCTTGGACATGGTAAGCAGAAGTCCTCTAATGCTGTGGTGGTCCTGAGACCAGAGAGAAGCATTTCTACCTATTTATCTTCATAGAATAACCACAGGTGGTCGCACAGTGATTGCCAGACATTGTTTCTCGTTTGAAAAGTTTTCAAAACATCTATAAAATATGTATTTTTGGTTAAAAATTTTCCAAGTAAAAAATAGGAGAACTGAAGACATCTTAAAGTTCATTGCTTCTCAGAGTACCCTCTTCACCACAGCTCATGGGAGCCCACTCAGATTCCTTGGTCTCATTATGAGTACTCAAGAAACACAAACGATCTTCATTGCTTCTGTCATTTTGGTCAGGAGACCTAGATGGTCATACAGGCTCAACTTTTGGTTATTGCTCTGCTATTACTGTTTTGAAAATCTTAAAAAAAAATAATTTATATATAATATATAGTAAATATATAATGTAATAATATATAATTTATTATATATAATAGATTTAATATGTACAATATATATTATATTAATATAATATCGATTTAATATATATAATATATGTATTATATTATATTAATATATCTATATTATATATATTTCACATCATTGTGACCCCTGGAGATCACAATGGTGTTTTTAAATTTTTAATATTTCCTAGAAATCTGACTGTAGAACTGAGGCATCCAGAGAGAGAAGGGCAGGAGAGAAGTAAGAGCAAAATGGGGTGGGAGCACATTGGACTGTGGGGATGAGTACAGTTGGTGGTTGATGGTGGGTGTAGTGTGGTGACAACATCTGAAGAGGGAGATCTTAAAATGTGACAAGATGTGAGCCAATGCTACCTCGAAAAAAAAAATCTTAATGCATTATGAGCAAGAGCTCTCATCTTTTCATTTTGCTGTAGGCTCCATAAATACCTAGTGAATTCTGCTCACATCTACTTTTAAAATACAGCTCAAATATCCTCTCTAAAGGGGAAACTGGTGGTCAGCAATGCAAAATTCATCTTACAAGCATCTCTCAAGGTAAAGGGTGAGTGATGAGTATTCCTTTGTTCTAGTTTTGCTTTCTTCTCTCTTTTGTCTTCCACCTAAAAACCCAGCTCTGAAAAAGTTAGCACTCAAGGTGTAATTTAAAAAGAGGCCCCAGAGCATCACTCATCTGAGGCAGGCTACAGAGTAAGTGATGAACAGGCAGCAGGCAGTGCACTCTTGTTCTGAGTATGAAGTGTCTTTGCAGGATAATTGGGCTTTTAAATGTACTGCTCCATTAGAAGGAGGGGATGGGCATGAGTGCTGCATTAGAATTCAAATTTCATCTAAATAATATTAAATCCCCTGCTTGGCATCCTGTTTATGGTAATCCTTTCAGTACTTAATGATGTTTATCAGAATTTCCATTTCCTCTTCTTTAGAAATATGCTCTGCTAATGAAGAAAGGTTGGTTTACTCAGAAAGAAAAAGGTTCCTAGGAAAAGGAGGGTTCTTATTTTGAGCACTGCAGGGTTAGCTTCTTACTGCAGTGACTTCATATTCATCAGGAGCTGAGTCTAACCTACCGTTCTCTGCAGATTCACTTGATTTAGGACAGAAATAAAAGCACAGCCAACAAAGCAAGGCTCCTCTCACACACTGCTATGTCTGAATACAAATGGTTCATAATTGAAGACTAAATGTCCTTATTTCATCGACAGCCAGCTGCAGGGGCAAAAATGGATACACTGTGTTTCATCATATATAAACTGTTCTGCTCTTGGAAGAGAAGGAGGTGAAATGCTGGCAATGTTTCAGGGCTCTGTTCTCCATGAATGCTTAAGTTTGAGTTGAATGCTTCAGCAGGATGGGAAGGTTCCAGGCTCACTGCCTGCCTGAGATCAAGGGCAAAATATTAGGAGAGTCTTGAGTGATGGCTCAAGGGGACTATGTAAAAGGGAGATAGCAAAGAGGCCACTCAAGAATGGTTTAGAGTCACTCAGATCTTCTATGACAGTGGAGCTGACATCTTGAGATTCTGTGAAATCTGAATCTTTTCAACTTAAAGGATGTATTGCTTGTAAAGACAGTCTAGAGTGATGTATCCTCCATCTTGCTCTTCTTTTTCTTTTCTGATTCATTAGTTTTTATGTACTTTTACTCACTCTTAAATCTCTTGGGCAGTCTTTCTTTTGAACCTTGTTTCCTTTGATATTTCCTTATTTTTCTCTAGATTTCCCTTCCGACCAGCAACATTTTCCCCAAGGTCTACACAGAGGGTCTCGATATACTCCCAACATTTTGTGACGATGAAAGGGTTGAAAGGGAGGGACACACAAGGAGAAACCCTCCAGTGTTGAGTGCCTGGTACCCTATGAAATTTTACAGATTCTTACTTTTGACTGATAAATGGGAAGAGGTGCTTTATTCATCTGTTACATTTAGAATCAGCATTTATGTCCTTGAAATGAGTCTTCCTCCTACAAAACTTTGCTAGCATGCTGTTTTTCATCATGGCATTCTTCCAGAATTAAAAATAGCTATCAGCTTGAAATGGAAACTGGGAATAAGCCAGTGAGTAGCGCATGAGAAATTTTTTGTGCCCACCATCCTTCACTCTATTCATATGACTTTGACTTTGACTTCCAAAAGACTGGACCCAATAATAGTAGTGATACTGGTGCTTCACATTATTCAATATCTTTAGGAGGTAAGATCAGTTTCCACTCTATACTCATGACTGCATAGTAAATGGAGTAGTGGTATTACATTTATTTATATTCAATCTTGCTCAAGAAGCACTTAAGGTGACTTATAATGATCTATAAAATACAGTAAGATACAATTAAATTAAAGATGAAAGATGAGAAATTAGAAAAAGAGGAGAAGAAAGATAGAAATGCAAAGCTTGACACTAGGAATGAGGCTGATACACAAATTTCATGCCAAAAATTACATATATTTACCACAGATAGAACACTTGTCTCAAATATTTTTAGCAGCCAATCTAGAGAGGAAAATGTATCCAGCTGAATAAGTTTGGTGTCCATACTATAAAAACAGATGAGTTTTCCAAGAAAAACACAGTACTCTCAGTAGTAGGGTCAGAGAAAGAGATTCTTTCATGCTCATATGATATGATGATCAACATCATGAGTAAAAAGTGAATTCATCACAAAGAGTTGTTCAGGGCCACTTCTTAAAGATGGGGAAAAGCAATACTAATGGTGACTATAGGGTACAATAGTTAAAAACTTGGATGTTGGAGTCAGATTTACTTTCAAACAATTTTCAAGATAGTACCATGATTCTTACCTGGGTAATAATACCACCCAGGGTGCACATGGGACAACGGATACAAAAAAATTTAGTATGGCTCTTAAAACATGTACTCAAGAAAGGTTATTAATTGAACTGATGACAGAGATTTAACTGAATTTCATTTTAGTATCTGTGAACGAACACTTTATTTTTAGTAGAGTTTTGCTGATAAGCTTTTGCTGGCCATTCATTGCAATGTTGAGGGCAAAATAATTTCTGTACTTGGTAAAAGGCAGAACCAAAGAACCTCCTTCTTACTCAAGAAGGAGGATGAATGTGATATATTCTTAAAAATTAAGTAGTTTGAAAAAACGTGTCTAAATTAAAGATTGCCCTCCATAACACACAATTGGTTCTGTACTGATAACTCAATGAAAGTATAATTGAGACCACAAAATCTTTGTCAGAGTGCATGGGTGCAGCACTTTTTAGGGCTACAAGAGTGGTGGGTGTTTCCAAACATTTACCCGAGTTCATCTCTTCAATGAATTTTCTTAGTATAGTACCCCTACATCACCTACCTTTGATTAGTATATGCTCTATCTTTTATTATATATACTCCTGATAAGAGTACCATAATTTTAGATAAGTGGTATGTTGGCCTACTTTTTGAGAAATAACAGGCAACTTTTAAAAGACATTTTTCAAAACAAAATCATCACACCATAACAATAATAATAACTCCGTTATAGTATATTAATGTCAGAAACTCTGTGTCTTATAAGTTAGAAGTGGAAGGGGAAAACAGTATCATGCATTCAGTTCAGTCAGAGATTGCATCGGATAAGAAGGTACTCTTATTCTGCTCCACTGAAAATTGAATCTGATACATTCAGAGCATATGCTGTGATTTCAGGCTTGGGGTAGATACAAACATTAGTGATCAGGACCTTTGAGTTCATGTCATTTAGCTTTTTCCTGTCCAGAGTTCAAGGTGAAGAGTTAGTTAATAAAAACAATCTTAGGCTGAGACAGATTCTTCACATGGAGTAAAGGTTATGATGAACAAAAGTTATTATAGAATAGTTGTGTATATTCAAGAATACAATTAATTAAATGGAAACATGGCTTTCATTCTGAATTGGATATCTAAAGAACTAATGTGTGTTTATTTGGAACAGCAAAGGTCTGACCTAGTAAATTATAGGATGGAAATCATTCTGGGCCTAATCATAATCCAGTGCTGTGGTGGTCTTCAATAGCCCTGGAGACAGAAAACGACCTCTGAATGTTTGGTCTACCTTGAGTTTTCAAATCACAAATGAAGGTATAACTGATTCAGCTGACATTGTTTTCTTGTGTTACTTGTACATCAAAAAAAAATTTTTTTTCCTGGTCAAGGTGCTGCTTTAAAAAAAAGAATAAAGGAAGACACAAAAACACAATTGAGGCCATAAAGTCTTAGTTAGAGGGGGTGGTTGTAAAATTTTTAGGGTTACAAAATAATTTCAAAAAAAGTAATGAAACAAGGATAACAGATTGCTGTGAAATCAATAGTGGCTTGGAACAATAATTAAAAAGGGGAACACAGTACACAGCCTAACTCCCAGTTTTTAGGGAAGGAATATTAGACATCACAAGCAACAACATTAACTTTCTGTAGTTACTCCAGGAGCTATTCAAGTGGCCAGTGAGGAAATCTCAAATAGCTTGACAAAGACGCCGCCAGCTGAAATGAAATATTGGCATATAAAGATGACAGTGCCTTCTGGTTTTGGCGAGGCATATCTCATCTGACACTGGACAGATTCGAGTATGTCTGGCACTCCATACACCACATGCCTGTGCCTGACATTCACAACCATACCTGATCCAGGCAGTCGCTGCGTAGATATCTCAGCGCCTGCTGTATACTCTGTGGCAGGGGCTGTCCCGTTCTCTGGACATGGACTATGAGAGGAACGCCAAAAACAGTCTTGTCTTTGTAATCAGGAACTTTCATCCTCTTCATGAACTTTGGAACTGACCTAGAATTCACAGAAACCAGGTCATGCAAGCCTCCTGGGGCACACTGTGGGGAGAAGCTGTGAAAGTAATCAAGAGGGAAGCCAAGGTTTTGTTGGAGTATCCATCAGGTACATTTCTCTTAATTAATCACATGAGATGGAAGTAGTAAGTGTGCCCTTTACCGAGTAAGACCTCTATTAAACAGCATGATTCACAGTAACAGAATGTATTTATGACCATTTCAGTAAAATGGAGGACTTTCCAACTTAATTGTGACTGACATACCTCTGAAGTGATAAACACTTAAAAATCCTCAACAAGACAGAAAAAATAATTTCAAAAGCTACAATAAGAAAAAAATGTTTTTGAGACTGGAGGGAAGAAAAGATGAAACACATTTTCTCAATGAGTTCTTACTGCGTCTAGAATCAGTTGTACTTTTTAAAGAAATGTTGACACACAAGCATACAATTTATAACTTTGTAGTTGTTTTTTGGTAAAAAGTATTGATGATTCTTTGCAAGATATTTTATATTTCTTCAAACCTATGAAATCATCTAAACAGCTCCACATTCAAGTTCTGACATAAACTTTGATCAATTCCCTATTACAAAAGTTTACTGCAAATTCTTATTTTTATTTGACAATGAACAAATTGTCAAAATGTATTTGAAGAATTAAGTTTTCTTGAAATGAATCAATGCTTTAAGTGTGGAGCTCTGCTTTGGGCTAGAAGGTACAAGTGACAGATGTTTCTCTGCAAACTGGCAGGATTATTTTATGGCAAGTTTATTTTTAATTCCTCCGCTCACAATTAATCACATTTTACTTGTCTTTATTCCATCTTGCAGAGCCTGACTGCCTTCCCTAGAAACTGACAGAGCTACAAATAAATCAGTGCTTCCTGCACGCTAGATCACGTCCAAGATGGGGCAGCCCAGAAGGCAGAATGTAAGGCAGGACTTCAGGCGCTAATTTCAGGAAATCAGCAGTGAAGGCAAAGAACAGGTTCCTTAGAAATCAGAGAATAAATATAGAGGTTTTGCAATTGTATAGTTAGTTCTAGAACAAACGACCCCTTCTTCTAGGTGACCAGGTTACTCACCATGTCCAGCCGTGTTTATTGGACATGGAGTATTTCTCCATGATGGCTGTGAGGCGGAGCAGCGAGAAGCGCTGGAGCAGGTTCAACTGGCCAGCGGTCTGGTTGCTGATGTGGGGTGATGTGGTGGACGGCTGGGGCTGGTGTGAGAGCTGGAAACTATTCCACCGGAGTCGCCTGGGATCAGAAAGACCATCACAAAGTGCATTCATGTGTTATTGGAAAACAGGATGCTACTTAAGTAGCTGAGATCTAAGGTGTGTAATTCATAAGTTCATTTTTGCTTTAAAATAACGATGACAAAGTACATAACGGTGATTTTAAAAAGGTCATTTCAAATACCCCAGAAGAATGACTCTGGAAGAGCCTAACTCCTGAGAGAAGACAGGACAGCTATGTGAAATATTCTCTCTCAATCTCTTTGTGTCCGTCTCTCTCACTTACACACATACACACTGCCTCAGCTACTCTCAACACTTTGGGAATTAATTTAGGAATAAACAACAATAATAACTTGCTTGTAATGATACTGTTACATCATTTATGAAACCTCTCAATGGAACACAATGCCTTTCTCCAGGTTTATTAGACCTGGGAAAAATAGCTTTTGATGTGTGTTCTTTACATTTCTGTCTTCCATTCCATTTGCCCTGTGATTTTCTTGGCTCAGAAACTATTTCAATAGTTCAATGTTGAGATGTAGCTTAAGGTGACAGGCAGAGGTGAAGCACTCCTGAAGTAAGGTCACACTGGTGACCCCAAGTGACTCTGCTACCTCATGTGACCTTGCTGTTTCTGCCAGTTAAACCCTCTCAGAGTTGTTTTTCTAGGGTGCTGCTGAAATGGTTTTTGTTGAACCATTTTTATGCATATGTTGTAATCAGCATTTTAAAGCTAAGACAAACAAAATACATACCTTAGGTTTCAGCAATTTCTCACAAACATTTTAAAATGTTTGAAATGGGAGTAGAGATGTTTTAATTAATACTGTCCCAAGGTCATGTGCACATTAGCAGAGATCATCAGTGATTCCTTAGAGAACTAGGAGAGTGCTGTGCACATAAAAAGTTCAGAAAATTTTTAAATAAACCTATAACTGAATTAAAAGGTAGGCACTCAGAGAAGTGAATCTGACTTGATGTGGATTAGCTGAACAAAAGATGTACTACTGTTCAAATAATCCTTAACTATATATAGATCTTTGATTTATGAAGCTATCCCAATCAACCATTTTGTCAAAATTACAGATGCATTTAATACATGTTCTAACCTACCAAATATAGCTTAGAACACTTACATTAGCTTACAGTTGGGCAAAAATCACCTAACACAAAACCTATATTATAATAAAGTATTGAGTGTTTCACGCCACTAATTGAACATTATACACTGTAGAGTACTGGCTGTTTACCCTTGATTACATGGTGGCCTGGGAGCTGCAGTTTGCTGCTGCCACCCCGAAAGTGAGTTCTGTACCATATATCACAGCCTGGGGAAGATCAAAAATTCAAAGTACAGTTTCTATTGTACTGAATAAATATATACTACTTTTGCAAGTTGAAGCATTGTAAATCAGAATCATCCACATGTCATTCAGGAAGGTGTCAACCATTTATCGACTGCTCTATAAATGTTTGTTAAATCAATAAACAGGTCATAGTTATGATGAACTGGATTAAAAATCATTCCAGAAAATCATGCCACCAACCTGTTGGGCCTGGTCAGAGAGGCCCCTACACCAGAATCCCTCCTTTCTCTAACTCCAGTGGCCTCAGATTCATTAAGAGATGTTCCATCTCTTTCCACATCACTGGGTGTTGTCCGACCTTCAGAGACAGAGTTGCCTTCAAAATCTAAGGTGACCTGATTAGGAGATGGAAAGGGGCATAAGCCAGGTTCTACAGCCAATGCATCATGTGCTTGCAGTTCAGGCAAGATGTTTTTTGACCAGTCATCTACTACCTCTTGGAGCCCGTTCACATGGTGTATGATGTCATCTAAGTGTGGGAAGAGATCATCCTTCTCCAAGTCCAAAAGATCCCCTGTGCTGGCATACAAGTGGGAGCCTGGGACGTTGTCATAGATACTGACTCGACTGGCTCTCTGGCAGGCCGCCATGAGCTTGGGCTCGGCGGCACCAGGGCCCTGCTCTCTGCCCAAAGACATGCTACCGGTTCTCCAGTTAACTCCATTGCTATTGTCTGTTGGCGAGAGGCTTTCAATAGAGAGTGCCTTGGGAAACGTTCCTGGTTTGTGATCCTTGGGAATATGCACGACCAAGTTCTCTTGGGAATGAAACTCGTGTGTGTGGTTTTGGTCTCCTGCATCCCTCAGTGCTGTTCCCGCCAGCACATCCAGGTCTTCCAAGTACATGCCCCCACGCTTGTTGGCCTCCTGGCACTTCCGTTCCTTCAAGCCAGGTGTGTTCAGCCCAATGCTGCCATTTTCTGATTGGCTGCTTTCACTAACCCACTTGCTGGGACATGGAAGTGCTTTCCTGCAGGCAGCAGGGAGAGAGTTCTGGAGATCTCCATTGGGAAGCTGGATGCACTGCATGGCCTTAAAGGATTCTGGCTCCTGCTGCAGGATTGGCCCACTGATCACCAAGCCACCTGTCCGCCCTGGCCCCTTGTGCCTTCCTTGTGCTCCTTTCGCTCGGAGTGTTTCCATGCGTTTCAAAAATGACTTGGTTCTGGCCCTGGTGTGTTTCTCATGCTTTGGGTGAAAGGGGTAGTGGAGAACGTCTTTGGGGGACTGTGGGAGGCTGCTGCTGACTAGTGTGGCATCCAGCATGACCGGACAGTCCACACAGTGCTGCCCAGAGCCATTGAAGGGCTCCCGGACAGTGTGGTGGCTCCCGGGCTGGCTGCGGCTGTCACTGCCACCGCTGCTCTCACTGTGAATGGAGCAGACTTCTGGCTCGCTGAGATCTGTGAGGACACTTTCACTGCTGGTTGTATTTCTCATCCTAATGTCTCCTGATGACCCATTTCTGTCTCCTCCAGGAAGCAGCGTAGGGAGGTCGTCCACACGAGACCACCGACGACTGGTTCTTTGGAAAGTCCATTTGTTACTGAGGCAGAGATCTTCCTCATCTGAGTCGTCACCCTGAAAAACATGGGGGGGGGAAATGCTCATTTTCAGGGAACTTGCATGTAATGGCAGATGTACGGGATCCCTTTCATTCTTCCCTTCCTTGTCTTCTGCTTCCTGGGGACTTGACTGGGCCCTTCCTCCATCTTTCATTGTCCTGAATATCTTCTTCCTCTCTACAGACTCCAGGATGTCTTTTCAGACTGCCAAGTTCTCTTCCTTTCAATCTCACAGAGTTTTTGAGCCCTTTCTTCCTCTCTAGGAAGCTTTCCTTGACTGATTACAAAGACAGTGTAATTACCATCTGACTAGACAATCTAAATATAAAACACCTGCAGTTTTCTTTTGCACAAAGAAACTTAACCCTATCGTAGAAAAACACTTCTTTCTTGAAACCTCTTCACCAAGTTCCCCAAACATACTTCTAGCTTCCTTCTTCTGAATTTCAAAGTTATTATCATTCGCTGACACTTCACATTGGTCTCACAAACCTGACTCTGATAGTATCCACTCTCAATAAATTAATAGGAAAATTATCTACTATCTGGATTTCACTAAGTAGAGACCTGGGAACCATTCGAGAGATTGCGACACTCACAGAGAGTGCAACCTAGTCTGCTGGGCTTGGCCAGTTTCCTTATTTTCATCAGTTCTGACTCTGAAGCCTTTTGGCAGAGCAAACATTTTCAGGTTGCCCTTTTCCCCTGCCCTTTTGCTACCGTTTCTTACCCCGAACTACATTCTGCACCTCACACATTCATCTTACTCCTCTGGGTTCTGCCTGAATTTGCAGCCCCTGAGAGAAGAGAGTCTGGTTTCCCTGAGGCCAGAGTTGGCCTTGTTTATCTTCGCAAATCCATCAGGCCTCGCACATACCTGACCCACAGCATATATGCAATCATTTCCTTTCAATGAAATGAACTAGCTCTTTCTTCCTCCACACTACAAATGTCACCAATACTCAAGTCTGAAGTGATTTTCAAATGTGTTTCCTTGTGTGTATTTTTACTCCATGCCCTTAGAGGCAGTCCTCGGCACCTCTCTTTGGGTCTATCACAGTTAAAACCTGACTAGAATTTCCTTCTGTGACTTTGCCATTTAAACAGATTTTCACGGTGGACTCCAAATATGGTCATATATCCAAGCTTAGATGCCTATAACTGTTCTGACCCTTCCTAGCTGTCTTTAGTATGGAGTTTGAAACCCTTCCAGCCTGACTGTAATGTATTTTTCTTGCCTACATTTCAGTTGTTCTTTCTAATCTCCCTGCATTTGGTTTCTTGGCCTACAAACATGCCAGGAATATTTGGCTCTGTGACAGGATTAAGAACCTAAAAGGGTATATACTCCTTGATGCTGAGAATGTAACTCCGCTGTCATTCCTGGGTACTTGGGTACCCAGTACCCTTCCTCTGAAGCCTTCCCTGACTGCTCCCTTGTCAAGACTAATACAGCACTCTCCCCTATGCTCCTATAGTATTTGGATAAAGATCTTTGTGTTAGCACTTATTTGAATGGAGCTTAAGTTCATGTCATGCACACCTACTCTCAGCTGTTAGAGGTAAGCTCATCTAGAACAGGGTCTATGCTTCTGGAATTGATTCATATTTATGTCCTCCCCAGTGCTAAGCACAAGCTAACTATATATACACATGTGTGTGTATATATATATATATATATATATATATATATATATATATATACTCACACACAAACTTTATATACACATACTACACACATACGTATATTTTTGTTAATGAGTTTTTTTGTTACTTGAATTTACTTAACTTTATTTTATTTTGGCATCTGGTTCTAAAACGTGGTTCTAAGTTCTAGCAGTATCATTTAAGAATTTGTGACTGTACACATAAAGTTACCTTACTCTCGCCACTGTAAGATCCTATCAGCTATAAAATGGACTAAAAATAGACCTTTCCTGATAGATTTACTGAGAGGATTAAAGGAAATAATGCATTTGGTAGTCTCCCAGCAAGAAATACTTGTTTATTCCTTATTCCTTGTCATTTCCTTATTTTCCCATATTTGTCCCACTGCTTACCAATCCCTTATCTAAGGTAGAGTGCTTATATTTTTATATATCTAACATGCACCCTAGATTTGCAGTATATTATGCCTTCAAGGAAATGTAAACAGATGCTCTGTCAATAAATTCTGGGATCTCCCCAAACTTATTTCTTAAAATTTAGATTGCTATAGGCTGGACTAAATGACAAATTTGGAACATTCAAGGGGAATGAAGAAGTAGGTGGAAGGGGTGGAAGAAGTAGAAAAATAAGGGAATCAGAGAGAATTCCATAGCTTTGGAAAAATTTCTGATTTCACATTGGGAAATAAGCTTTTAGTTTCAAAAGTTACATAAAACTTGGGTGAGAGAGTTTAAAAAGTTGTACAAGTGGAAAAGAAGCAAGACTCTGGAATGATAACTCAAAAATAGACTTTGTTTTTTTAACTTCTTTTTTGTGTGTGTGTGATTGAAACAACAAACTGACATCTGAGAGCCATTCATTTACTAGACAATGTGACAGACAGGAGAAGTTTCCTGGATTTTCTTATCACATTTCAAGGTATTAATGTAAAGTTGATATTAAGTAATCATCCTGAAAAAGCCCTTTCAGTAAATAGTTTTTGAGGAGGCAAGAGAAGAATGTGATTTTAAAGAAAATATAAATATTTAAAAATAGAAATGTCAATATTTAGTGCTGCTTCTAAAGAGCTAGCCCTAATCTGGTTACTAATGCTAGCATAGTATCCTACATACTAGTAGGATACTAGTATGTATGATACTACTAGTAGGATGATACTACTAGTAGGATACTACTACTAGTAGGATACTACTAGTATGATACATACTACTAGGATACATACTACTAGGATACATACTAGTAGGATACTATCCTACATACTATCTACATACTTATCCTACATACTAGTAGGATAAGAACTTTATTTTGGTTAAGAAAAGATGCCAGGCTGGGAACTAGAGACTGAGAATGGAAAGCCTTTACCGTCTACTAGGCTCTGAGAGCTTATTATACTAGCTTTGAGCAATAGGAAGATGTTTACAACCCAACCAAGACATATGAGAAGGTGGAAAGTTCCTGAAAAAAAAAATGAATATAAATTAAGGACATTTTGTAGTATTTAGGCTGCTTGAACTAAAACAAACAAAACCACAGGGGGGAAAATCAAAACAAAATAAAGAAAGAAAGCATATATCCATTCTTTTTTAGCACCCTGTGCATTCAATTACCATTGTATATCCCAAAGGGTATTGACATGATTTTGCCTTTTTTTTCAGTAGCGCTTGATTTTTGAAGGCACTGATAATGAAATATAGTAAGAAATACATCTTTATCATAACATACATATGACACTAAAACAATCACTTAATCAATGACACAATAGCTATCTTTGTTTTTATGCTGATATTTTATAATCTAGCTTAGTATGTTTCATTTTTTAAAATATTGTGACCCACCAAATTCATTTGAATATTTACTAATATGTCATAGATGAACAGTATGTATATAGATATATACATTACATATATATGTTATATATAATATATGTACACATATTAAAAAAGCAAAAAATGCAGCACTAGAGTTTAAGTTTTTAAATATGTATTGGGGGTCTCAGCAGACTATCAGGCAGGCAGACTTTTCTAATAATATCTGTGAAAGCATACTGATAGTTTAAAAGATGATCAGATCTCATCTGTCTGGTAATTTTTTTTGAGCTAAAAATAGTTTGTGAATATTTAAAAATGCAAAATGAAAATCTCTAGGTGTCAGATGTGTTTATAAGAAAAATAAATACCAAGCTATCTTTATGGTCCTATTTCAGGGATTTCTTAGATCATAGTGACTATGAATTTAAGAAAAGGACCTGACTAAAGGCCCTTATAATATATTTGTAGCCAAGATGGCAACCTGTGCTGAATGCTACAGAGTTTTGTCATCAATGGTTAAATGACTCCGTTAGAGTGGGATCTAAAAACTGAAGTAACTGAGGGGGAGATAGCTGGAGAGCCTCAATGCTATGTTCATTTTAAGAATATCTTGAGTGAATTTGGAGAGCTTAATTTTTATGTGAAGATGGTACACAGGTTATTTGCTAAGAGATTTGCTAAGATTTGCAACACACTTTTTAAAACTCATTTTTTTCAACTGAAAGATGGAAAAATACACATGTAACATGGTTTTTCAATAGACCCAAATAAGATTACACATGAAAATGTCACATACACTTTAAAATACAAGGTAAAACTAATTATTGTTAGAAACTAGTGGTATCAATGATAGGGGTGCTATGGTGAAATTAGGGAGCTGTGGCCCCAGCACGTTAGTGCTGCATTAAGATAGTAGTCATTGTACCCTGGTAGGCAGGGACTTGGAGAAGGAAGCCAAATCTTCTTGGAAGAGGAACAGAAAGAGGGGGGATTTAGGAAGGAGTGTGGCTGGAGAGAGACACAGAGAAAAAAACTGAATAAGGGAGAGAACAGAGGATTTGGACTGAAAGAAGACTGGAGCTGTGCCTTTTGGAGGAGGATTGATGACACCATCTTTATTTCCTTGTTGGATTTCAATCTCCCACTTTTAGAGCTGGATCGAGGAGATCATCTTGGTTTCTTCATTTGGTTCAAAGGTGGGACAGCTGCCATTTTGTGGACACATGTGGCTAAAGACCCATGTGTAGTTTTTTGGACTAGAGACTGGACTATGTAATCAGATTACCAAAGGGACCCCTTGTACCTCCAGTGACTTTTGTTTATTTTGTCTTTTAATGAGTAAATCTGTTCTTGCCTCTTTTTAAGATAGTGTGGTCTTATACCTGCTCACATGGCCTGGGATGAACCTTATGAGTGGGTAGATTTGAAGGGCCAACTTCTCCTGTTTGTAAATTTATTTAAGTTCTCTGCTTTGCCTGTTTCTTAACCTGATTTCAGTTGGCAACTCTGGTGGAATAACCTGTCTATGGTAAATCAGCCCAAGGACTTTTTCCCCTTGCATTGATTACCTTAAAGTGCAAACACAGTTTGCAAGACCTTTGGTAAAAGTGCATTAGTGAAAAGTAGTCATGGGTTTAAATGTGGCATGTTTTATAATGTTCCTATTGTTATGGATTATATGGGCATGCACTGAAAAACCCTGTATGCATTTTGGATTTATGTTTATGGATAGTTGTACGGTTATGATACTGTTTAGTTATAAGGAAAGAAAAAAGCCGTTGTACTGGTATCAATGTGACTGCATGTTTTACCTGCTTACATGAAATGTTTTTGAATGTGGTTGTAAAAAGGAGGCTGTAGTGGATCATCATAGATATGATGATTTTTTTAAAATGAAGAGTGGCAAATTAATAGGGGTGTGGTGGTGAAATTTGGGGGCTGTGGCCCCAGCATAGTAATATACATTAAGATAGCAGACACTGTGCCTGGTGGTCAGAGATTTGGAGATGGAAAGCCAAACCTTCTCACAAGAGGAACAAAGAGAGGGGGGATTTAGGAAGGAGTGTGGCTAGAGAGAGACACAGAGAAAAAGCTGGAGAAGGGAGAAAGCAGAGGAGCAACAAGGCGGCTGGAGGCTTTGGAGTTGCTGCTGCCATGGACAGGGACAGGGAAGGAAGTTATGCTGTGAGTTTTTACCTCCAGCCAGGGCCAGTGAGAAGCCTGCTGATGAAGTGCAAAGCATGCTGAAGAAACTTGGGACCTGTGTAAGCTTACTTGGAAATTTGGTACTTGAAAACTTGCTTTAACTTTGAAACTGCAAAGCTTGGGGATTGTCTGGAGATCTGAAGAGACCTTGCAGTGCTGCTGTTTTAATAATGAGATGTCTGAAGTGGTTGCTGCTGCTGCTGTTTTGAATGAGTCTTGGTGGGTTTGGGTCACTTTAGAGTTGGAGCAAAACGAATGCTGGAGTTGTGCCTTTGGAGGAGGATTGATGATCCCATCTTGATTTCTTCATTTGACTTGAAGGTGGGGAAGTTGCCATTTTGTGGATACATGTGGCCAAAGAACTCATATATAGCTTTTTTGGACTAGAGACTGACTGTGATAAGATAATCAAAGGGGTCCCTTGTATCCTCAGTGACTTTAGTCTATTTTGGTTTTTTTTAGAAGTGAATAAATCTATGTTTGTTTCTTTTTACATAGTCTGGTCTTGCTACTGCTTGCATGGGCTGGGATGAACTGATGAGCAGCTGAATTTAAAGGGTCAGCTGCTCCTCTTTGTAAGTTTAGCAAAGTACCCTGCTTTGCTTGTTTTGCAACATGATTTCATCAACATATATAAAGATCTAACTAGTATTGAAGGGTGGTTAGTTAATAAATAATATTTTATGAAATGAAATATAAAGGCCTTAATTTCAAAAATCAACTACAGGATATGGAGGATGGAATGGGTTTGGTTTAACAGAAGTTCCTGTTAATAGCCTGAAGAGTTGTGACAGAGTTAGGCTTCATGTGAGTTAACCATGTAACATGGTTACCAGAGCAAGGCATGATGTACGACCAGAAGTATGGAGCTCAAGATTGGAAGGTTTGCATGCCACTGTCATCTGCGCTGGCCAGATACATCATGCACAATGGATTCTTTCTGAACGCCACATGAAAGGGGTGCATTTTAGGAAAGTGTTATAAGGATGGTCAAGGATCTTAGAGTCATAACCTCCCCTATTGGATGATTGAAAGAACTAAGAGTTTGGTTTAGAAACAAGGAATGCTGGAGCAGAGCTACTCAAAGGGTGTCAAGGGATTGCCAGCCCCCAAACCTACCAGCCTTCAATGAGCTAAGTACAGACGTCGAGATTAAATGTTAAAATAATTTATGCCCATTTAGCTAAGGGTTGCTATCCAAAATCATGATTTACTGAACAGGCTTGGGACCAGTGTGATGTTGTATTGATTGGGGCTACGTGACAGCATGTGACATTTCAAGATTAGTTTCTCTGCCTCAATCCAAAGTATGTAATGTATAGTGTTATTGCTTCATGTTGCTTCACACAGAGAAAACTACAGGAGTTGGCCGGTGATGAAGTTTGAAAAGAAAAATTTGGATATACAATATCATTTACTTCATTTTGAATTACAGGTAAAAGAGAATATCTTAACTTAAAAAATATTTTGAAAACTTTCTATTCAAGTCAACACATACTGTAAGACTCTTTTCTCTATGAGGAAAATGTTGAAATCAAATTAGATATACATTCTTCCCTGTAAGTGGTATTGTGGATCCAACCTAAATTAGATAACAAACAAGAAACTCACTTCCACAAATATGCTGTCAGCACTTAATTGAAATGTGTGTAAAGCCATTTTGATATGGGAATTTGCTATCAAGGTAAACTTTTTATGAATGAGGAATCACAGTTGTACTCATAACATTCTTGTGAGTCCAACTGTAATCTATCACACTAATTGCTTATATGTATACTTCCAATAAAATGTGAACATTTTTTGTAACTCTTTTGTCTCATTATATTTCTTCTGATTATAGTCACTGATTATATTTCTTATTATATTTTGATTATATTCATATTAAAATTATACACGCAAATTTTATTGAGTGTAATAATAAGAATTTCAGCTTAGGGTTTCAATAACTTTTTATTTCACATTTCTATTAACTCACTTGTATTGAATTGCACAGAAATAGTTTGGTCTGTGGCAGACTTGAAATTAAAACAACAACAAAAACCAGTCATTCCCACAGACTGCGTGACTGCTCTAAGCCAAGCAGTCAGAAAACATTCTCTGTGAAGAATCAGCTAGCAAATAATTTGGGGTTACAGATCATACTATCTCTGCCATAACTAGAGTCTGCTGTAGCACAAAGGATGAGTGTGGCTTTGCCCTAATATAGCTGTCTTTATAAAACAGGAGCAGTCACCAGCTGAAAGCTATCTAGAGGACAGAGTGGAAGCACTGCTGTGGGAAAAGGGACATCTATATTCTGTACTTCTGCAGGGAGAAGAACTGGAATTAGATGGGCAAGTTTCCATTGAGTTAACTTTTAGCTTATTATATGGAAGACAGAGTAATTCGAATTAAAATTAATTTAATGTAATGAATTCGTTATGTTTAGATGCTTATAAGCAGAGGCTGGGTAAAAGGTGAGAAGTGTTCTAAGAAGTAAATCCTGCAGTGGATGGAGGCTGCAAAAGATGACTGAAGACCCCTTCCCAGTCAAAGATGCCACGATTCTAAGACAATCTTATATAATTATCTATAAGTTAAGACCGTAATAATCTGTAGTCAAGTGAGTGAAGGAATAAAATGTAATTTTTCTCTCACTTGACTCTGCCATTCAGAGATGCCAGGAGTTGTCTTGTCTGGTAGGAGAGTCATTGGAGTGAAAGGCAGAGTAGTAGGGGAGAGAAGGAAGGGGTGGAGACCAGGCCTCTTAACAACAGCTGCAGTTCCTTTGAAATAAATATCAGTGGCATCCACACCAGGTGGTGCTGGTTGTAAGGTGGCAATTAGTCATGGTTTCTGTGTTGGCTTCCACCTTTGGTCATGATTTCAGAGAACTTTATTAAAACTATAACTTAAACAAGAAACTTCTCTTGTAGCTCTTCTTTCTCTTTTGGGAAATCTTTGTAGGTAAGAAGAGTCTTGTGTGCCTAGAGTCTTATGTGCCTAGTCCTCTTTCTTCATTTAATAACAGTCTCACTGGACTCTAATCTCTGATTTTAATTTTGAACAGAAGTCATGTTACATAAACAATAATCTTAAATCAGGGATTTCAATGTTGTCATAAAGCAAGTGTGAACTTTGCAAGCTATAATGAAGAAGAAATACTTTTCTGAGGACCAGTAGCTTTCCATGTGCCTTGGAGTTTTAAATTTAGATGAGGTTTCAATGTTTGTTTGCTTTCTTAAGTAATGAGGACATTCTTGAAGCTGAAATGTTACCTTCCTTGGAGACAGATGCCAACCAGTAAGGAAGAGCTGTTTAAAAAAAGTGGAATCTGGCCATATCTTTATACTGGAAACTAGACCCACATGAATCCACAGCTGCAAATGGTGCTAATCCATAGGTACACAAAAATTTAGAAGTGTGTCTTTCGCTAATGTGAACTGAGCTGGGGCTGAGACTGCAGGTTCAGAAGCTGGAATGTGCTGCTAGCAATGCTGCAGGGGGTGGGATGGGATGGTAGAAGGGGAGGTGGAGGGGGAAGGCTGAAGCTAGAGTGGGAAGGGGTTGTTGGGCAGTTAAGGGCGGAACTGGGAATGTAGAACTAGGGAGTGGAAGGGCTGGGGAGGGCTGCTGATGTCCTCAGGCTCTCGAAATGCCTTAGGGTTGAGTTTTAGTTAAGTCTTTCTGTGAGGTGTGGGCCAAGATTGAAAACATTTTATTCACCTGACTCTCACAGAGATAGGGAAGGTAAATTTAAAAATTTAGAAGACTACTTTTCTCTTCTGCAAAATGGCAAGGTACTATTCTGTGGGAGGGCATATTTCCTGGTGCTTCAGACATGAGGTTTGATACATAAGAAAAGCTCACACCTCACCAAAAGGGAGTGGGGTTTCCATTTTCATCTATTTGGGGACTTTTCTTTCTTGTGCCCACCCACCAAACTATTTAGAGTTAAATGAGTTTAAATGAGAACAAGGAGCAAAGCAGAACAATGAGATTCAAGAGAGATCCAGAGATACATTTTCAAAAAGACATTAAAAAAATTCATGACCATTGACAGGAAATGTCCCTCTCTAAAAACAACAACATACTTAATCGCATGTAGTGCTAAAGTTACGCTGCCAGATCTCAGGAAGGGCCAGCTACTCAGTCATGCTTGATACATTTCTGAATATATTTGAAAGCAATGAGGGGTAGTTTGATACCAGAATATCGTATCAGGGTTCAAATCCTGCCTGTAATGTTTCTGTGTGGCTTTGGACTTCTCTGCCCTTTAATTTCTTCATCTGTGATGTCGAATTAATGATGAAGAATAATGGCACAGAATAAGCACTGGTTGAATGTTTGCTGACCACACAAACTACTATGCAAACTCACATGGCACCTTCATAAGTCCAGTAAGAAGAACAATGGTGGCTTGGATAGTTAAATCACTTGGGGTTAACATTCTCCAGAATTAAATAGCTTAGAGCCTCTGCAGGTTAGAGATGAGCATTATATTTTGATTTTGTGGACTGCATTAAATGGGGACTTGCCTAGAGGAAATGTGGTTGCTTCAGTTTTCTTCCAAATAAGCAAATTGCAAATTTGGTTGCAGTTTCTTACAGTGTTTGGTTCTCGAGTTTCACTTTCTATTTTTGACCATTTGGCTCACTCCTTGCCTTGCCTGTATTTATACTTTTTTTTTTTTTTTTTTGCAGTTTAAAAAAGGATTAACCTGTGACTTGAATCTCCTGTATAATTGCTAGTGAAACTGCGTAGGTAAAAGAAATTGCGAGGAGGTAGTATGAGTTACCCAAATCCTGTCTGAACATGTGGATTAAATCATGATCTGAAGAGTCCTGTGCATTCTGGCCTGTCACACTGACTGTGAGGCACCATGCTAGACAAAAGGCCTTAGATCCAGACTAAACTCCTGGAAGGAGAGGGCTGAGAGTCAACATGGCAGTTGTAGTGAAGCCTGTCTGTCTATCCTGGTTGTAGTCCACCCCAGAACATGCTCTGCAGCTGCTCTCCTTGTCCCTGTCACATACAGCTACTCTTTAAATAGCTCCTCCTAACTCCCCTCAAGAATCACTATATTCTTCTTTCCTGCAAAGGGTCTCATTCAAGCCTGAGTCTCTAACAAAGCTTTGTTCGGTTCAACCACACCTTGTGCTCGCTGATGAATTGTTCCCCTAGAGGGCAAAGGACTGGTCTTTTGAGTTGGGGTCTTCAACACTTACACCACAGTCTTAGAGACAGGTCTTTATTGAGATTCACAAGTGGATGGTGACCACAGGTTAATATTGTTTATTTGAAAATTCAAGCCTTGACTCCCGAGCACAGTAGCCTACTCAACAGAGGCATTTGTAAGACTTATAGTTACACAGGGGCAGAGAAGGTGTGTGCCACACTATTCAACATAAGGAATAAATAAGAATGTCGGAATACTGAAACGACTATTTACAGAGTACCTTTTGTGCAGACAACACACATAAAGACTAACAATGTTATTCAAATCTACTCAGGTGGGTTTTGAAAAGTTGGTGATAGGGTAAGAATCCAATCACTCTGCTTGGTTGAAAACAAAGTATGCTATTAGTGTTTGGCATTTTCTCTAGTAATACTCTGCAACTAAAGATCTGTATAGGCAGCCTTGTAGGCCAGCAATACTTTAGACACACAGGGGCGTCTGTGTTCACTTTAATAAGAACCATGTGTTATAATCAAAACAACATTTGACCCTTATGCTTCAAATAGTATGTCTGCTTCTCAAGGGGTTCATTCAGTCAGACAGCTGTTCGGACATTCATTCCCACATTTTTAATATGTCCTTGATCTGGACAAAATGGCTCATATTTTAATATTTCTCTGGATATTGTTTTTCACCATTTACCTCCTTAACTTAAAATTTTGGTTCTTAGTTCAAACCCCAAATTGTTTTAAAGGTAAGGTGAAAGTTATTTTTAAAAGATTAGGTTACTCTTGAGCGAACTGAAATCCATTGGATTTAATCATTTCTCTGTGTGGATCAGAATAAAGAAAACTTTCTTCTGACTCAAGATGTTTCCTCTGCCTCTTCAAAATATACTGAAACTCAGTTTGTTACATATTGAATATGTAAAATGAAAAAATGTAGCTAATAATCTTAATTCTGAATTTCCTAAAAGGATTGATTTAGAAAGAAGTCTTTCAGTACAGAGTGCAAGAGCCTTGATTTTGGGTTTCATGAATCTGAAGCTGAAACCTTATTCTCCACTAACTGAAAGATCATTGGCATATGACTTAAGTTGTTCACATGTTACTTTTCTTATCTACATCTTTTCTACAGAGGATTGATTCAATGAGAAAGAGGCCTTTCAGTACAGTGGTTAGGAGTCTTGACTTTGGAATTAGATGAATCTGAGTCTGGAACCTTACACTGCACTAGTGAAAGATCACTGGCATATGACTTAATCAGTTCATGTTTTACTTTCCTATTTAGAAAACAGAGACTACATGTCAATGGATCTAATGAGAATGTTTATGGTAAATAATCGCATAGTTCTTGGAAAATAGTATGTGTTCAAGAAACTACATTTTTCAAAGTTGAAATAGCTTCATTTCGAAAATGAAATCTCCGTCTTATTCGTACAGAGGGAATTTGATATATAAAGTCTCAGAGAGGGTGTAGCATAATGACTCTAAAAAGTGCAGGAAAGCAACGTGCAGCTTTCTCAAAAAATTAAAAATGAAATTTTGTGTGACCCAGTTGTCTTACTTCTGGGTATTTATCCCAAAAATACAAAAGCACAACTTGGAAGATATATACACTCTCATGCTCACAGTAGCATTATTTACAATAGCCGAAGTTGAAAATAACCTTAGTATCCATGGAAAGATAACCCCATAAGGAAAAATGTCACACACACACACACAATAGTATGCAATAAACAAGATGAAATTCTGTCATTTGCAACAACATGGATAGAAACTATACGGTATTATGGTTATTGAAATAAGTCAGATGGAGAAAGACAAAATACCCTATGACTTCACTCATTTGTGGTAAAGAAAACAAAACATATAAATGAACTAACTAAAATGAAAATGTAACTCCTAGACTGTAAGAACACCTAATAGTTATACCAGAAGGAAGGGGGAAGTAGTGAGTTATGGGGAAAATGGGTCAATTGTATGGTGAAGGATATAAATAGACTTTCATTAGGGAAATTAAAGTATTATACACAGATGTTGATTTAAAATGAAGCACACCTGAGACTTATATAACATTATAACACAATGTGACTTCAATTAAAATAACAACAGCAACAACAACAACAAATCTCAGAATGAAAATACTTATAGAGAGAAGTGTAAAGGGGGCAGGGGAGGATAGTGAAAGAAGGCAGGTTCAGTATCATGGGGTCACACCTCTCCCCTGACCCCCTTACACGTTATGGACTGAACCTGAGAATGATTGCATTTTGAAATGCACTTGAACTAAAATGGTATTGGGAAAACTGAAGCAGAAGGCAATTGGTGTAAACCCATATATTCTTTTCTGCATTCTCATAATCTATTAATGACTCTAGGAATTTGTGCTTAATATGGAGAGGATATGTACAATTAAAGAACCTTCTGAAAGACAACCATCAAGAATTTTGACATTTTACATCAAAGCAAACACTGATAAAAACAAAAGCAAAATGAACTGGCACTCTATAAATGGGACTTCTTTTGTTGGTATAACCACGCTTGCAGGTGCAGACACATACCTTTTTCCTTTGGAAGTTCACATCAAGTTTCATTGAGGCACACTTGTTCAATGTATTTAGTCGTCTAAAAAGAAAGAAAAATGTGATGATTGCTACCACTAATGAACCTAACTTTTAGTTGCAGTTTTAATAATTTCCACTTGTTGCCTGTGAATTTGAAACATCTTGGTGTGTTCCAGGAAAGTACTGTGCCCCCAGAGGGTATACTATGGAAAAGTTCCCATTTGTTCCCCTGCCTCCAGATCTGGGAGAACACTGCCATGTTCCCAGGAGAAACTAGTGCATACTTGTCTTCTCTTCTAATTGTTCTGAAAACGTACAGTCAACCATTTTAGCTATACTTTCCCTTGTTCCTCAAATTATTTGCTACCTTGACCTGCTATTTTACTAATTTCCAAATTTGTATCACTCAGGTATCTGTCTTCTTTCTGTTATTGGGCTGTTGGGTCTAAATGGAGAAAATATCACACTACAGTGTTGAATTATACATGCTATGGGTTGAATGGTGTCCTCAAAAATCATATGCTGAAGCCCTAACTCTCAATATGCCTCTGGAGTAGTAATTAATGTTTAATTGAGGCTACACGGTGGTGGTACTTTGATCCAATAGGATTGGTCTCAAGAGGAGACCAGATGTCTGGTTCCCTCTCAATCTGCCAGGTGAGGTACAGTGAGAAGTTCTATAAGGAAGAAGAGTCCTAACTAAGAACCATATCCTATGGGTACCTTGATCTCAGACTTTCTAGCTTCCCAAAATGTCAGACAATAAACTTCTATTGTTTAAGACATCCAAGTTAGTAATTTGTTATGCTGAATGATGACACATTTTGATTTTAACCCTCAGATGGGCTCTCCAAATTGCTGTCCAACGTTATTCTTTAATTTTAGGTGGCTTCTGATCTCAGACCATTAAAAACTTCCCACTCTCTGAACATATGACTTGGTTACCACTGCCAGTGAGAAAATATAAGCTATTCAGCACAGTTTTTTCCAAACAATCCTTTTCTTCCTCATAAAGAATTAGTTATATACTTTTTCAAAGCTAATCCTTTAACCTTTTTTTAAAATTCAACATCTACCATTTCATCTGGGACTTTGATACCTCATGAATTTCTCCTCTGCAATCAGTTAATTCTCTCAACTGTTTTCTTTTCCTCAAGCTCATTTTGTCTTGAAAAATATTGACTAACGAAATATTGGTTAGTTATCTAACTAAATCAATCAATTTTTCTTCAACCCTACCTTTTCATCAAATCACGACTAACTACCAAATCTTCATCCTTATACTACTCAGCTTGCTAAGAGCATCCCCAATTTTCATTCATTCTTCAACCCATTCCAATCTGATTTCATGAAAGTCTCTTGGAAAAATAACTATTATTTCACTTGCTTAACTAAAAAAAACCCAAAAAACCATAGCTATTGCATATATATGATTTAAAAAGTCAAGTTTTGTCCTTCATGTCCCTTTTCACTCATCACTGGTGGCAACTCTTTTAACTGTTTCTTCTGATATTTACTTCTAACAATATGCTTATGCGTTACTTGTTTTTAAAGTTTAAGTTATTAGTTGTTGACTTTGTTCTCTGAAAGATGATCGTTATTTTATAATACACATTGCCACACACATTCATACCCTGCTTTTTATAGTTATAATTGTACAAATTTTTGATAAATCAGATCAATGTTTTATGATGCATGTAAAAGTGCTATTCACATGCATATCACACCTGATTACTTTTCCTTTCACATCAATTTTTCATTATCCCAGAAATTAATAAACATTTTGTGTATATGTTGCCTCCTTTTCTGTGTATTCATCCCTAAGTTGAAACTTAAATACTTCCTCAATTATCTGTATCTCTAAATCTTTTAAAACATTAGATACTTTACTAATTTAACTTTGTGGGCATTTTCACTCTTTGAAACCTGTTTGACCTGGGCTTTGCTAATCCTGCATTCTTTCTTTCTTTCTTTTTTTTTAAATTATAGGTTGATCAAATCTCTTAGAACTCAGATTCTCAGATTTTTCTTGAATAAGTTTTCCAATATTTAAAAGCTGTGTTATTAAGAAGTTTGGAATTTCAATATTTAAAATGTAGGTAGAATGTTACAGAAGACCCCATTTTCACTAAAGTACCCCACCTTCAACTATGCCTATTATTCTTAGGGGATTTCTGTTATAGACTTTTCAGAAAATAAACTTTTAGTGCTGATGGTAGGGTAGAGATTGAGGGGACAAACAGAGGACTTTACCCTAAAAACAGAATTTTCCTTCTATGGGATCCTGCTGACCTTTCAAATATAATTACTAAAATTCAACTCAACTATTCTCTTCAAAACTCACTTTTCCTATTGAATGTATTATCTTCATTAAGAGCACAACCATAGGCTATCTAACTGGGAAGACAAGTCATCTTGAGATTCCTCCTTAATATTTACAGTTAAATAACTGTACAATCAAGTCCTGACAGTCATGCCTTCATGGTATCCTTGAAATCTTTCCTCTTTTGGTCCAAGTCAGTCTCTGATTCTCTGATTTACTTAATTCTAGGTAAGAGATGTAACTCAAAAAAAGAGGTACCAGCCTCTCTTAATTGGTTTTACTACCACTTGTCATGTTTCATATTGAAATCACATTGAATTCTGTATCTCAACTTTTTATCATGCCACATATTTACTTAAAGATGCTTGGTGCTTTCTCTTATTTTCACATTGACCACTGATTATACAATCATTAATGTCAGTTAGAACAAGCAATTCCAGATTTGTAGCTCATCATCTAGTCTGGAGTTGTCTTCAGCAGTTCAGTGATGCCTTTTTTTTTTTTTTTTTTTTGCCATTTACTTGTGTTAATGTCTGTATGTGGTAGCTAGAAGTAGGTGTGAAGTAAACTATGTATGTTCTTATTTGAATGCTCTGACATACGTGTATCTAGATAATGTTGCTCATTTGGCAGCTCTGTAATAAGTCTGTTTAGAAAATATTGCCTTTTACTTATAAAATGCTTATCGAACAACTAGTTCTTTTAATATGGGTTGGGAGCACAAACTAACCATTGTGCTATGGTACAAAAGTTTTACATCTACTATACATAAAGAATATCAAAGGAATCATCCTTTACATACTGTATATCTTAATATGCTTTGTACTTCCTGATGTACACTGGAGATTTACTTACTATCTTTCAAAACTAGTGATTTTAACTAGATTTCACTATTTTGATTTGGGTCCTTTTATCTCCCTTATCTCAGTATTTGTCTGTGCCTTAACTTAAATGCTATTTCTCCAAGAAATTATTTGCAAAATAAGTTATTAGCATCTAGAATAAAGAACTCTTAAATTTTACAATAAATCAAAGAGCTTGATTTTTAAAATGAGTGAAATATTTAAAAAGTTTCATAAAGGGAACATAAAAATGTAGATAAATACATGAAAAGATGATTATATCATTAGTCATAGGGTGAATGCAAATTAAAATCATAATAGACACCATTATATGCATAGTTAGAATGACAAATTATAAATAACTGACAAAATTAAGCTATAGAGAAAGTGCAAAAATACTAAAACTTTTCTCTTTGGAAAACAATTTGATAATTTTTTATAAAATGAAATATATTTTTAGCATTTGACCCAGCGTTTTTTCTTTATTTATTGATTAAAAATAAATAGATCATATTTTCATACAGAGATTTGTACTTGAATTTTCAATGCTTTATTCATAATATAATCCCAAAATAGAAATAACCCAAGTGTCTACAACAGGAAAATATATAGAAAAATTGTGGTATGTCCATATAATGAAATAGTTCAACAATACAATGGCAGTAACTATTGATAGATGTAACATGGGTATATCTCATGTTATACTAAGTGAAAGAAGTCAGAAACAAAGAGCACACATTATGTGATTGGCTTTATACAAAATTTTGAAAAGGTAAAACTGTAGTGACATAAAACAGTTCAGTAGTTGCCAAGTGCTACCAACAGTAATTTTTTGTTTTTTTGAGGTCATGGAATTGTTCTGTACCATGATTATGGTTACATAAATGGATACAACTGACAAAACTTATCAAACTGGATTCTTTACGTTGATGAATTTGTTTGAATATAAATTATACTTTAATAAAGATTAATAAAAATTAATGAAAATGAGTAATACCAGTGGGAATAGTGGCATAAAGATCTACAAAACTCTGCTTCTTTATAAAAGCAGCAAGAATACAGGCAAGCACTATCCAAATCAATTTTTAATGATACTCTAGAAATCAACAACAGCTTAATAAGAAGATCCTATTTAAGGAAAAAGATTGCTTTATGATATAAGAATAGTGCATTTTGGAAGGCAGCTATGCTCACTACTATGCCACCAATGCAGACTAGTGCATTTTGTAGCACTTGAACTTGCTCTGTTTTCATAGCCATGTTCCCAACTCTGACAGTTTTGAAAACCAACAGCAGAAAAATCAGAATCAAATAACTATGAGAAAAAAATAGGTTAGTAGCCACTGGAGAGGGTAAGACTTCATCAAAGTGCCATTGTTAAAGAACTATCATTATCTGAGATAGCTGGAAATTCTTCAGATGATTCCATTCACAGGTCTTATCAGGTCACTATTTAACCTGACTCTGAGCTTATCACTGAGAACAATTTTCCCCCCCTTAGGTGTTTGTCAAAAACAATCAATGGCAATTATTTAATATCACAGTTGCTTGCAATGGTAATTAGGGTTTGGCCAAATAAGATGTGAATCAAATGGAATAGCTGGGGAATGAGATGTCCACAAGCGAATTAGAAAAATTCTAACTTAATCTTGTAAATCTAGAAGGTCATGTGCAAACCAGGAAAACTTTAGAAGGTTCTAATTTTTTACCTCTGACAGACCCTGACTGCAAGTAGGAAGTCAAGGCTAAAGCTGAATTGTTAACTTCCTGCTAGTGCACTGAAACAATAGCCCACTGGCAAAAAGAACCGTTTGGGTAAAGACTAGAAAATTAGTGCTATAAGGTATTTAAGATGATATCTCTGTTCAAATTTTGCTGACCACTAAGCTAACTAGTAGAATTTCAGTGGTTACATATGGCAAAGCATTCAGACTTTAGAAAATTCAGTTGAGGAAAGTCTATGATCAAAGAGCAAGAACAACAAACCTTGGGGAGAATTTCCACATATAATATTTAAAATGCTCAATTTTTAAACAAAAAAATTATGACAAAATTTGATAGTAATGTTTATATGGAGAGACAAATGATCCAGAATCCCAAACACAATATTGAAGGAGAAGAATAAATGGAGGATTGTTACTATTCAACTTCAAGATTTACTATAAAGTTACAGTAATTAAGGCTGTGATATTGGCAAAAGAAGACATAAGAA
>PVHY01006641.1:0-73000 GCA_004024945.1 Uropsilus gracilis
ATCCCCATTAAAACATTAAAATCCTTACCCCAATGCAACATTTTGGGGTGGGTCTGGGAGGTAATTGGGTTTAAGTGAGGTTACGAGGTTGGGACCCAGATTAGTAAAAAGACACCAGAGAGCTTGCACGCTCTCTCTCTCTCTCTCTCTCTCTCTCTCTCTCTCTCTCTCTCCCTCCCTCCCTCTTTCTCTCTCTCCCCCCCCCCCCCCCCCCACCCTCTCACCAGAAACCAATCCTGCCAATACCTTGAGCTTGGGTTTCTAGTCTCCAGAACTGTGAGAAACTAACTTTCTGTTGTTTAAAGCTACTTAGCCTGTGCTATTTTGTTATGACAGCCTGAACCGACTGAGACATTAGTAAATATTTTGGGCATTGTGGGCCATGCAGTCTTTGTTACAGCTGCTTGAAGCTGCCCTTGTACCTGCAAGCAGTCATAGAGAATATGTAAACAAATGAGTGTAGTTGTGCACAATATTTTATTTATTACACTGAAATCTGAGAATCCTATAATCTTCATGGATCATGAAATAGCATCCTATAAAATGATTTTTTGTCCAACTATTTAAACATGTAAAAATTATTCTAAGAGGAGAGACCATATGAAAATTAATGATGGGTCACATTTTTCTGACCTCTGCAAAAACATTCTTTTTTTGCTTAGATGCTCTACTATTGGTTTCTGATTTGTACTTAAGAGCCCTGAATAATACATTCAGACTGTGCCTGTCTCAAGAGAAGTTTATTCTTAGGCCACTAAGATAGACAAACACCTATTCTGTTTTTCTTCAACTGCCAGAGAAGAATTTTCTACATAAACCTCCGTGGGTCACCTGCTACAATTTTAGTAACCCGCAGACTCCTTGTACTGTCTAATATATTCCCATAATCTCCTCAGGAGGAAGGATTTTAAATAGATTTTGTTTCCCTCTCCTATACATTACCCTGCTCTGGAGAGCCCTTGCTCATCTGAGTGAGCTATTTGTTTCCTTGTCACCTGAGCCATATGACTGTGGATAGACACAGCTCAGCAGCCACAGCCATAGCTCAGATTTTCTGTAACTGACAGGAAAGATATGTGAAACAAGACACACAGAGGTGGTAATAAAACAGGGTAGGCTGCAAGATGAAAGCAGTCATTCCCTCAACTCATTTGTAAGGTGAATTTTGGAAACTACTACACCATTTTGGAAGCACGGTGACCAAAGCCGTTGACATTTACAGTCTGTCCTTTTTTTCCAAGCATTTTACTACAAGACCCAGATTCTGTTTGCATTTTCAAATAGACTCCTTGCCTAATAAAAATATGATGCTTAGCAACAGAATTGAAATACAACTATATTTAGCCAAACTAAAGCTATATATAAATGTACTGGACAATTGATTGACACAATTGGCAATTCCTCTCTTCCTTTACTGACAGTATCACCTGGTTTATATTCTGACGTGTGAAGGAAGAGTCTCTTCAGTCTGAGGTGATTTAATTTGCCAGGGGAACAATGAGAAGGCAGAAGCTTAGACAAGAAAGTCTGTTTCTGCCTTTTCTTCAGTTAAGGGTCTAGAATTTATAAAATTCCCACCTGCATCAAGTTCCCTACCTTTGAATATTAGCTCTTCAATTATTCTCTTGAAGTCATAATAATTGTATAATCAGAAGAGAAAGCAACTCTGTTTTGGGAGTGAAAGAGGTACTAAGAGTGAGAAAAAAAAGGTAGGCCTTCAAAAAACATCAATAGTGTTGTCATGTAAATAGAAAGTATTCTTGATATGGTATGATGAGAAGAATAGTTATCCTTAACTTCTTCCTCCCCAAAACCCATGGTCCCTATCTAGTCATGAGTAAAATATCAGAGAAGTCTCAGAGGAGGAACATTCTACAAAATGTCTGACCAGCACTACTCAAAAGGTCATCTAAAATGAAAGTCTGAGCAGTTGTCACAGCCAAAAAGAGCCTAAGCAGATATGACAACTAAATGGGCTGTGGCTCCTGGAACAGAAAAAGGATATTAGGTGAAAAGTGAGGAAATCTAAATAAACTATGAACTTTAATATGTCAGAATAGATTCATAAACTATAATAAATATACTATACTAATGCAAGTTGCTAACTATAGATGAAACGAATGTAGGGCACATTGGGTCTCTGCACTATCTTTACAATATCTTTATGACCTGGGGATTACAATGTTGTGAAATTTATATATAAATAAAAAATAAAAAAAACCCAATATCTTTATGAATCTAAAACTTTTTAAATAAAAAGCTTATTAAGTAAGAGGAAGTAGGCATTCTCTTTTGCTAGTCTTAATCCCCAGCCTACTACAGGAAACAAAGACAGCACTCCCTATCTGCCCTGAGCTCAGTCTGCAGTTCATTATATATGACTGGGTAATAGAGAATATAAATGATCAGCCAAACATTTTTTAACCAAAGCTAGACAAAACCGGAATTAAAAAAGTGTACGCAAAAGAATAACTTCCCAAAGCACTTTGTTATTTGTCAGTGTGAATAGAACATAATCTATAAGAAACTCTGAGATGGAATCCAACCTTTTATTTTTAACACAACAGCTGAACCCTCAGTGGGTGCCTGCAATAACTACAATCATTGCCTATAGACAGCACCTCTTCCAAATTAGGAATGTTCCTTGAAGTTCTCATTAAATGCACATTACTATTTGGGGGTTGATATCTTGGGAGCCATGATTGTTCGTTACTCTTTACAGAGTTGAGTTCTTATATAAAGCAGAAGCATTATGAAGAAACTGAAACGTATTTTGCAGAGTAGGTTTGTTTTAAGTATGTTATTCAGTACAGATATCTCCTTTGGGAATTGTAATAGAGAAAGTCTTTTTGATTACTACTCTAGGACTTTGTTTATAACAGTAATTGCTTCCCTTAAGATAACCTTAAAAAGGTCATCCTTAAACAGAGAGATTTGATTGATTATCTTGTCACTAACTATCCTTCCAAACTGGTCATAATGTAAGCTGACCTTAGAAAAGGAGAACTCTGGATTTGCCTTTTTTGGCAGTAAAATGAATTGGAGATGCTAAAGGCCTTTAGGTTCTATTTTCAGAGTTTGGGAACTGTCTTGATAAAGGTAACTGCCTCAAGTTATTTTGATGCTATCCTTTAACTTTTTGCTCTTTATATAAATTAAATTCTATACAGCACCATTGCTTTTCTTTCTTTTTTTTGCTGTCATAATAAAAATGTATTAAAGAAGAGAATGTTCTAGAACTAGATTTCTACCTTCTCAGCTTTGCTATTAAAGTGGTTTTATTACAAAGTGCCATAGACAGACTTTAGTTCTCAGTGCCTCATTTTTCTAAGCAGTAAAATTGGATTCATAATACTTGTCTCAGTTATTTCAGTGTAACTGTGACAAGCAATGATCATGAGAGATGGCAACATTTTTTTAAGTTTAAAATGCAGAGCATAGTCATATTTAAGTACTTAAAGAGAACTGTTCAAAATTTCAAAGTGCCCTTCATGTCCCCTAAAATAGTAGTTTACTTGTGACCAAAGTGTTAGAGCTACAATTTAGTTACAAGTTTCACACAACAGAAACTAATTCTGGCTGATTTAAGAAAAAAAAGTTTTCTAAGGGAATGTGAAAGAGAAAATTTTTTAGACAATTCTGTGTGACTCCCACAATTACCATGCTTGCAAAATGGGTAAAATCTAGAGGGTAAGAATCAGACAGGACTGTGGCCGAAGGCAAGTTACCAATCACTGTCCAGCTCCCTATTGTTGTGGACAACCCATCCCCAACCAACCCACCTTTTTGTAATGGGGTGTCTCTGCATTATCTCTGTCCTTTGATCACTGCTTCAATATATAAGGGAGAAATCTCTTAGTGACTTTTGCCCATATTATGACCTAACCTTCCAACGAGAGAGTTGGGAAATTAGCATCTGGCCTTCTAGAAGTTGGCAGTGTCCTGCAAATTGTAAAGTCACATTCCCCAATAAGAGGAATACTGAGTAGCACCCAACACTAAGCGTCTCCTATATATAAGGCTTTTAGAGAGGATAATTAGAAAAACTACAAATACACATCAGACAGAAATGGCCTCTGTCTGAGTATTTTCCCATGTTCCTGTGAGGCTTATCCTTTACAGAGCCTGTTTTTATTAACCTTAGTGTATTCAAACTTTAGACCTATTCTCACTAGCCAACTCTGAGACTATCTTTAGCTCTCCCCCCTTTTTTGTCAATTTTATTTTTTTAAGTTCATTGCATATATATTATATATATATATATATATATATATATTTCTTTACATCATCGTCTAACCTGAGGTTCTCCCACCACCCTGTCACCTGTAAATCATCATCTTAAGCTTTTGTGCTCATTCCACCCCCAATTTTAGCCCCCTCCTCGTCTCTTGCTCTGTGCTTCAGTTCTGCTGACAGTTTTAAATTTTTTTTCCTGACACATCTTCTGACTCCCAGCTAGGTCACAACTTTTTGCTCCCATAATTCATAACTTGGTGCACAACCCACAATAGAGGATCCACGGAGAAAAGCAAGCAGCATTACAGACAGATACCGTACGTCCTAATTTTAGCAAATAGCTATTTTTTCAAACTAGGATTTAAATCACCCAAATTATTTGGATGGGGAATATTTTTAAATGAAGTTTTAAAGTTATTTTTTTCAAATTTTAGAAATGTTAGTCATTTACATGATGAGAAATGTTCCCTAAACAATTTATAAAGGCATTTTTCTGATGGTGCCTGCAAGTGCCAATTAAATTTTCAGTTTGTTTTTACATTATTTGATGAATATAAAACTTAAACCCTGATATGAAGATGAGAAAAACCTCATCTTTTAAAAGTGTTTAAAGAATGTGCCAAATTAAGGAGATAGCAGAGTGATGAGGCTAAATGACTTAAGGGGATATTCAGAATCAGGGTTGGAGGAAATTGGAAGACCTTATCACCCACTCAATTTGCCGTCCCTCTCTTTGCTTTTACACATCAAGAAGAGACTGTGAGGTATGTGCAAAAGTTATTTTCAGAGTTGTTAGGACTTAATCACTTCAGTGGTTTTAGCCAGAGGATCCTTTTATTTATTTTGCTACATTGGAACAAATGTTTAAAAGGGAAGCACAGAGTCCCTGATTTAGAGTAATTAAGCTAGCCTACTCTTTCTCCCACTATGAGTAATTAAGCTAGCCTACTCTTTCCCTTACCATGTTATCATTACTACCTTTCACCGATTACACACAGATGAACTTTCTCACTCATACATGCTGCAAGCATGTGCCTATTTTGTGTTTGGCATTGAGTTAGGGAGAAGAGAATTTGATGAGAAACCAGTAAAATATGATCTTCATGGACTCACAATTTCATGCATCTCCTCCAAGGGGCATCTAGCAACATATTCATGTGGTCACATAATTTTGCAAAAAATAAGATCTTTTAAGTACAATTGGGGAAATTCTAGTATCTTTTTCACTCAGACACCCTCTTTCATAATTCTCCCTTGTTTCTTTCATGGAGGTAGGGAACCCATTATCATTTCAGGGATTCATCTAGAGGATGAATACACCTAGTTGGGGCTCACAAGGATTTTTTTTTTCACGTATTTCATCATTTAACTTATATGTAATTTCATAGCGACAGAAAGTTGACTGCCAAGAGACAGGGAAATAGAGAATGATTACTAATGGGTATGCAGTTTATTTTGGGAGCGATGAAGTACCCTGAAATTTGATAGTGGTGATTGCTATGTAGCCTTGTGATTGTACAAAAAAAATAAATAAAATGACCAATTTTGTGGAATATGAATTACATGTCAATAAAAAGGTGACAGGTCAAGAAAATGATGGTCAAAAAAAAAAAAAGAAAAGAATGGCCACTACTGATCTATGGATTATTATAGAAAATTATTTCATCTTGAAGAAAACCAGATATTAAGAAGTCATTGACTCAAAATGTCAAAAACATGAAATATGGTAACACTAATACTTTCTCCAAGTAGTAGAAACTATGGAGTGATCCCAATCTTTTATGTTGCTGTAAAGATTCACTGTGAGAAGAACTTGATAAACAGTGCTTGGTTGAATTAACAGGTATTCCATATTTTCCCAATTCAGTGGTGCACTTTACACCTTTATCCCTATTTTGAGTAGAGGTGTTACCATCATCTACTGATAACTCCCTAAAGATTACTTTTCTTTTAGAATTATTCTGGACATGTTTCACAAGGATAAATTTATGTGATTTGCAATTATGTGAAATTAATGAACAGTACATCTTTTCACCCCACTCACTGACCACTCACCTGCCATTGAGACACAAAGGTGATCCTGGGAGGCTAACTCCTAGTCAGAGAACCAAAACTGGTACCAGGTGAAACCATAGGGTGACCAGGGATTCCAAACTCTTAAGTGGAAATGAAATCCGTCAAAAGGAGCAGAAGCCACCAATCAACAAGCCACAGGAATAAAAACTCTTAAAATATGGCTTCTGCCTCCCAGGTTCTCTTACCTGTGTGAAGCAGATGCCACTCAAATTCAGTTCAACAACAGGGTTTTAACAAGGGAAATTAACTAGGGAAACGAAAATGTCCTCAAAGCCACAAGTGGCCAGTTATCTTACCCCAGTCACCATTTTCAGTCCCAAAGGTCCCAAAGACACATGTCCAAGATGTTGCCCGTTTGCCAAGTCAAGCCTCAGAGGTAGCACCTACTTTGGCAAACTCCAGTCTTTCTTTGGCATCTTCTCTTTGCTTCTTCTCCAGTGTTCCAAGCTGCTCCACTTCTCCATGGCTCTTCAAATTTCTTCCACAATTGCTGATGCACAAATCAGTTTTCCAAATCCCTGGCCATCTCCTGGTATGCCACCATGCTATAGTGTCACACTCTCCACACCAGCTAGTCAGAATTCTGCCAGTCACCATAGCTCCTTGCCACCTCCAGCTCACTCTTCAGGGGGTTTCCTCTGGGAGGCCACGTGGGCCTGTTCCATTACTCTGCCATTCTCATCTCTCTCTCCCTTGCCTTGTTTTCTTTCTATCCTTGCTCGTTCCTTTTATCTGCCTTTTTGCACTTCTTGTGAGTCTTTCTCTCAGACCCCACCCACCAGGGTATTTTGGTGTCAATACAGTTTTCAACTGCATCACTCACAAACCTGTATCAAAAAGACCCATGTTGCCCATTCTAAGGATTGTACTACCCCCACATCAAAGCAAAGTAATCAGGTTCTAATAATCAGGTTCTAGAGGTTTACGAAATTGCAAGGTCCTGAAGATCATGTTTTACTGGCTTCACATCAAATTCTTCTCTCCCTAACTCAGTGCTAGGCACAAAGTAGGTTAGAAACAAATGCTTGCAGCCTGTGTGAGAGAGTTCTGGTAGTCAATTTAATTGTCTTTAATTGGTGAGAAGTTCAAAGGGCATAAAGAGAATTGTGAACGGTTCAAGGGAGGAAAATAAGTAGGGGAGAGAAATACGGTCCAAATTAAAGTCCAAATGCACTTATCCCCTGGTATAAACACTCAACCAAACAGGCTGAGCCCAGAGCAGGGCATTTGTGGCCCCAAACCAAACTGCCAGGAATCTCAGGAACCTCCTCTAGGAAGATCTGGAAGAGAAGGAAAGTCAGAATGTACCGTATAAGCTGAGCACACTAGAGGGTCAAGATCATGACCACCACTGTCTCCAAAGAAAGCCAGATCTTGATGCCTACCATAGCACTAAAGCCATAAAAGAGCAAAGATCAGGAGAAGCCTATCTGCATGTCTTCCATTCCTTGTCCCTGTTCAACAATCCCTCTATTCCTTTCTTCTTCCTAGCAAACTGTCACTCCAGAATTTCAGTTCAGTTGTATAAGATGCTGGAGGTATGGAGACATATCACTCATTATCTTGAAGATCATCACTGCTCTCCTACCTCTAACAAAGGTTCAGAGTCATTAATGATATACTGATTAATGAGTATAATTATCAATTCAGAGAACATTAAGATTAACCAATGCATAACTTTAAATGCCCTGAACTATTAGTCCATAAATTGGTGGATTTTCTCCCCAAATTTGGCAATATTCCTAGAAATGTCCATGATATCCGCTATGAGTTGGGAAACTAAAAATTTTTATAAATTATTAATGGAAAATATGTTGATCAACCATTATTAGAGAAAAGCATGAACAATATCTACTCCCTACAGAAAACAATCTTATAATTGTCATAAGAAAGATGTAATCAAAAGGTATGAGTCCAAAATCAGGGAAAAAGTATTATAAGAAATGTCAAATAGTTAAAAAATTAAAGTATTTTATTTTTATAAATTCTCTTATCATCTTTTTATATTTGTAATTTATTTTAATTTCTTATGCCCAATTTTGTATTTTTTAAGACTCTCTCCCTACCATATTATTAAAGCTTCAGTCCTACAGAACTTTGATTTGTCCTGATATGCAACTTTCGTAGGACAGATGCATTAAGGTCCATCTCAGTCTTTCAGATGCTCACAATGTAGTAGATCAAACCAACAAAGAAATGAGCAGTTCAACATAGTGCTGTAAGTGCTACAATTTGGCATCATCTGACTCTCAGGAAATTCTAAGGGTTTTAGGAAATTTAGAACTGGGGCAAACCCCAAATACTTATTATATAACAATGCAATTCACTAATATGACTTATAAAGCTAAGAATTTAGACTATTAAACTTTCTTGAGCTGTGTATCAAAAAATTATTCCCAAAATATCCCCGAAAGTTATTTTCCCAAGAAGTTTTCTCAAATTTTCCTTTAGAAATTATTTTCAGTTCTATGGCTCAAAGTATAATGAGCGTTCAATTTTTGCTTTGCTACAGTAAAAATAAGGAACAAATTATGAAGAATATTGAAAAAAGACCCTTTGTGCTATGTTCATGTTTTTATTATGAAAATTGAAGTTGTGTGTGATGAATTATTATTTGCTTCATGTTTTTTAAACCATGCACTATTTAGCATTAAGTGTATAATTTATTGATTGTGGAATGTGAGGTTGCTATTCCATATTTGGAAAATAGAGGAAATTGAGTCTCTGGATGATTTGTTCAGGTTTCTTTCAGTTTCTCACTTCTCTCATTCTAATTACTTTCTTGAATTCATTAAATCCTGGACTTCTCACCCTTACTTAGATGCTTTAACTCCTTCCTATGGTTTCCCTGAGGAGAACCAGATTTTGCCTTCATCATATTTATAGAAAGCACCATTTTTAAGAATACAAATCAAATAAGGTATATGGATCACCATACTTATACCATTATCAAGCAATTGCCTCACCTGAATATGGTTTTATTCTGGTAAGAAGTATTTGAAGTGTTTTGATTAAAGAAAAGTGTCTTTAAAGAGGCAGGTTGGCTAGAGCAGATTGTGAGTCAATGAAGATGTCAATCTAAATTAGAAGTGATGAAAAAGGAAATTGAGTTAAGTAGTAACCTAATAGTAAGGGTTAAATTGTCTGACTTGAAATAAAATAAAGTAGTTAAAAAACAAAACAAAACAAAAGGACAGTAAAGGGTTGTAAAACACAACCCCCAAATGCGTCACTATATCCTATGGATTATTTTGAGCTGAAGGCAATCAAGAACCAACAGACTGAAGAAAAACTAATTATCTCTGCTTTACAGTCAAAATAAATTATAAATTTCCTCTCTTATGGAGGAAATATATGCTTATAAAAGAAATTTCCATTAGAGAGCTATCTGGACCAAGAAGATTGTTATTACCAGAGGTAAATTCTCCCACCTAAGAGACTTACCTGCATAACTTTTTTTTAAACCATGCATCTCCTCTCACTGCCCCATACATTGCCCTTCTATCCCTTTCCCACCCCATCACCTAGAAACCCAGCCATTATTCCTATCCTTAGCTCTGGATGGTATGTAAGACTCAATCATCTGGCCACCTTTTGAGGCTCAGATTTTTGTGTTTCCCTACATAGACATGTAATTGAAATTATTTTATTTAGCTTCTGTTAAGCTGTCTTATGTCAATTTTAATTCATAAACCAGTTACAGAAGGGCTAAAAAGGAACATTTTCACTGTTTTGTTTTTTGACTTTTTCCCCTGAATACCAAGAAGAACAAGGAATGAGATATTAGGAAAAGACTGATGCCATTAAAGATATGGAAGTCACCCACCCATGACTGTGTGCATGCCTCTCTCTACCAACTTTCTCTCTGTGCAGAACAGTAGCCCTCTCTTAAAAACCTGTCCCTAACGGGACAGCTCTTTTTGCCAGCTTATGGTCTATGCAAGTGTCCTTTATTCTTTCCTTCCACTCCCTTTTATAATCAGTCTACTCTTTTGAATATAAAAAAAGAAAGAGACATAGAAATCATACTACTCAAATATACACATAAAAGGAGAACTTCTGTATATGTGCTATAAGGATAAATTGATTCATAGCAAGCCATACGCCTGGGATCTTTAAAATTGGGGGGAGCAGGAAAAAGATTTTTCTGAGAAGTAAAAGAAAAATTGGTATTTTCTTAAGGAGACACTATTAATGAAATAATAATAAAAGTATGTATCTATATCTGTTTGATTACCTTTAAAGTTTGCTTAGCTTTATATGGCTTCTAAAATATGTTTACACAATTGTAATTTGTTTCAATTTAGTAAAATTAAGAACACAAAAACAGACAAGAGTAGAGAGTGAGACTGGTAATTTAACTTCTCCGAGTCTCAGTTTCTTCTTTAATAAAAGTGGAATAATCATCAATAATGGTTTGCTGAGAGAATGAAATAATAAAACATGTTAAGTGTCTGGTGAGTCAGGATACTCCAATGAAAATTAGTTTATATCTGAGTCTCTGAACAACTAACCATTATCAAATAGCTCTCTATACTACTGATTATAGGGGTATAACTGTCCCATTGCTCCATGAAGTCACAGAGAGTTTAAAAGTCATCTCATCCACACCCCCACCCCCAAGGCAAAAATCTTCCCTAAAAAATGAATTAGTTGGACATAAACATGTCTACTTTGGAGAAATCACTACTGAGAATGGTAGCCTATGTTGTTTAAGAATGATTCTATTAGGAAATTTTATATTCAACCCAAATCTCTATCTCTTTTCCACTCTTGGTCTTTTTTCTGCCATCTTGGTCACACAGTCACTTCCATATTCCAAGAATGAGTGGAATTCCAAGAATGAGTGGACCTTACTGCAAAGGTCCTCTCTCTTTCTCGCCTCTCTTATATCATTACCCCTGCTTTTTAAAAAATGTGTATTTAAATACAATCCAGAATATAAATTTAATTTACATTTAAACATTGTTTTTCTCCCAACATCAACCCTTTGACTCTCCCTACCCCTTCCCTCTGAACTTCAGAAAGCCCACTTTGTCTAGAAGTGTCCGCTAATTTCCATATTTGCTTTGTCAAATCCCATTGCTGCATTTGTAGTCCATGAATAGAGGGGAAAGGCTCATGGAAGGATAGTTCTAAGCATAAAAATTTGGTGAGACTTTTTGGCAAATTTTTGTCTAGGGTCAGGGTGGAAGGGACAATTTAAATGGACACTTATCCATCTGCTACACAGTAAAACTGAAGCAGCTTTTTTCTCTTCTCAGAGAATGTGTAAAATAAGGATAGAGAGTTTTCTTACACTTACCTAGACTTTACTGTAGAAATCAAAGAATATTGGGTTGTTTTGTCAAGTTGAATGCTACTGGTCACTGAGAGACTGAGCAAATACTTTGTAAAAAAGGACCCATAATTCTTCTGTCTCCCTGTTCTTCCCTCTCTTACCTCTGTGTCTCTTTTCTCTCTTTCACCTCTGTCCTAATTCCTTTGTCTTTCTCTTTGTTTTACCCACTTAATAGAAGTCTTTTGGTAGAGGAAAGTATCAAGAATTAGAGTACATGAGGGGCTGGGTTGCAAATAATTTAAACTTGTCTTCCTTTATAGCCCTCTAGTGATTGTATTTTCCAGGATCTGATTTTAATAATAATAGCTACCATTTATCAACTACTTACTATGAGGCATAGAATTGTACTAAGCAATTGAGCACATTAGCTCAATCCCCAAAGCAACCATTGGAGAAGAGACTATTATCATCATCAGTTTGTAGATGAAGGGAATAGTTAAGTATCCTGCACAAGGATGCACACCTACTAAGGGGTCAACTGGAGCATCACACTCAGGTTGTCCAACTTCAGAACTTACACTCTTATACTCTATTATGTAAAAGAGATTTTTTCCCCCCTAACTGTGACTTAACAAAGTTACCAAGAGATTGGGACAAACTTTCAACCTTTCATGGCAGGGGAAAGACTATCTAACATGAAGGTTACTATAGCAGAATAGTTTTTGGATTTCAGTTTGCTTAGGAAACAATAATAAATTGATCTGCATGGCCCTGGATTCAGTTTTTTGATGGCTAAAAGAAATTGCTTGAGGAACAGTTGTACTGAAATATTCCTAAAACTATGCATTACCTTCGAGGTCAACTAAGGCAGTTTTTTTGTTGAAATCCTAACACAGCACATAATGAGGTTCTCAAGACATTCTTGTAAGATACCTTCGTTATTTTCAACTTACTGTCTCTCAGCTCAAAATTTATTTTCATTGCCTGCACTGAAAAAAATGGTGCTGGGCCCTTTAAACATTTATTCTTTGCAAATTTATGCCATAATATTAAGCTTTGTCAATAGGAGTTGCTAGAGAGACAAAGCAAAAAATTTAATTTCTTGCTAATTTAATTTGTATGTCTTGCAGCCAGCTTCTTCAGTGTAAGTAGCTTCTCTGACTACCAACAATCCATGTAAACTAGACTACTACAGTACTTGGTAGTGATCATTTCCCAGCAGCTTCCCTCAGCATTCACTCAAACAGACTTGTAGTGGAACACATCTATCTAGTAAAGCACCTCCCCTTTAACAGATTTTTTTTTTAAAATTAGGATGAGTTTCCAGTAAGTTCTACTAACAGGGCACCACAGAGATTTCTCTGCCATTCAGTGAGTCAAATGCACTTCCATCCTAACAAGTCTGGCGTTTATTCCAAGATGGTTTTGGGGACTTTTTTTGTGATTCTATCTCAGTCCTAGGGGTACTGAGTTGTTCCTTAAAGCTGTTATTCCTGTAATATTTATAGTTTTCTTTTCTTCTTATACCCTGCCCTCATAACTCTGATCCTTTGTTGTGGTTAATAAATTATTTACATTAAACTTTTTCTGTTCAAATTTCTCTGTGGTTTTTGCTTCCTGATGTAGTTCCTCGATTGTACAATTTGAATGTTGATCCCCATTAGCTAGACAATTTAGATATCTGTTTAGTCAGGACTTGTTGTCATTGCGAGTATCTAACTCAAATGTGCTTAAACGGGGCGGGGGGGGGGAAGCTATTTTTTCTAAACACCAGACCTCAAAAGAGGCAGGAATGAGGCAGGGAATAATGACTCTACTGTACCTCTGTCTTTGTCCGTTCTGTCTCTCCATCTCCTATCATATGACATCTTGCTTCTACTTATTTTTTCTACATGTGACTTTGTTGTTTTGGGGTCATCTAGATTCTAGATATGTGTAGATTCATGACTGAATTTGTGTCCACAGTTTATAATTCTATATTTGCATTCTACCCTAACCCTCACCCTCCAAATTATTTTTCTTTCATCTCCATTTAGAAGAACCAGTGAGAAATACTCTTGATTGATTTTGAACTCTATGCCCACTATAGACTAATCACTGTGACTAGAGAAGCTGGGATTATTCGACTCATCCTGAATCAAATGCTTACTTCTGTAGTTGGGGAAGTGGGTATAGTGATTAGTAGCCCCAAAGGATTTATTTGTTAAAAGTGGTCAAATTTTTGAATAAAAAAATTTGTTCTAATTGGACAAAACTGTAGTATTTTTATAGGTTCAAGTTTCATAAACTGAAAATAGAACAAACTATGCCTAGTTTTGGGGTTTTTTTTTGAGACTAGGTCTCGCTATTTTTGCCCATGGAATCGCAGGCTCACGTTGCCCGGGGGGCCACAGACTCAAGCAATCCCCAGCCTCAGCTTCCCAGGTAGCTGGGATTACAGGTGCGCACCACCACGCCCAGCTATTTTTTGGAACTAGGTCTTGCTATGGGCCCCAGGCGGGACTCGAACCACGATCCCTAGCTCCGGCCGCTTCATAGGCTGAAGCTTACAGGCACGAGCCACCGTGCCTGGCTTATGTCTAGTTTTTTAAAAAATGTCATTTGTAGCACTTTGATGGCTAAACAATGATAATCCCCCTTTGGCCAGTTGACCAAGGTAATCATTGTTGGCATAATTCCTCAGTTCAATAGAGCTTAAGTGAGGCAACTGTTGTTGGCAACATATTATTATCCAGTCGAAATAGAACCCTGGTTTGGCTTAACCTTTATCATAGTCATGTGCTTAGCGAATGAGCTCTTCCTTGGCTCCAAAGAGTAATTCTCTGTTAGCAGAATCCACTATGGAACTATGAAAATTCCTTTTTTTTTTTTTTTTCTTTTTTTTTAGTAATGGGTGTGTGAAGCAATTCAAGAAAGTTTTCTGGGGTGAGTAGTAGCTTCAATGAAAGGTTTTCCTCAAATTGGGAGGAAAGAGTACCCCTACGTTAAACTTCATATATATTTATACTTTATATGTAAACATCTTTGTATCTATATATATATATAGAGAGAGAGAGTGCGTGAGAGAGTCAGTATTGCTGTGGGAGAGATGGTACCTAGAGATGAAGTAATGCTCTTAGAACCACAATGAAGTGAGAACAACAAACTGGGGAAAAGCATGGAAAGATGGTTTGATGACTGTTGAAGCTTGAGCCACTTTTTTTTTTTTATTATACGCAAAGAAAGCATTAGAACTCATTTTATTCTTAATTTTTATTTTTTAGAAGGAGTAGATCTTACTATGAGGCCCAAGGTTGTCTTGAATCTGTGGACTCAAGTGATTACCAGCCTCAGTCTCCCAGGTAGCTGGGATTACAGGCACACACCACCACACCCAGGTTAGAAAGTATTAGAATTTAATTTAGAGCCGAATGTATCTTCATTTTTACGTCATAACGTAGTATGCATACTTGGAAAATCATGTGCTTTGTCATATCAAGAAATAAAAATGAAACAATTAGGGATAATTCAATCCGATAGAATACATTTAACTTCAGAACTGTCTAATGTCGTTGGGTAACTTCCACATATTAAACATCTAATGTCTACAAAGATTTATAGTCATCTCATATAGGACAGATGTGCTTCCTTTTGCAAGTGAATTCAGCTTCAAAAGACAAAGATAAAATATTGAAAAAGTTTAATCTATCTTTTCAAAGCAATGTCATTTGCCAAAGACATAGACATTTGAAATCACGGCCATACCACCCTGAACGCGCCCGATCTCGTCTGATCTTGGACATTTGAAATCTATTAAAGCCTCCACAGTTCATGTGGGCATCTCTCATTTGGAATGCCATCTGCTGAGCTCTTCCAAAGTGTACTCAACAGGTAATTCTATCTGTGAGGAATAGATTCAACTGACAGAAAGCTATCTGGTTTCTCTCAACAGGACTAAAGTTCACCCACCCACAGCCCCACCCACCAAACCACCCACCCACCCACCCACACCCACACACACACACACACTGCTCTTATATTGATATCTTTCTTTTATAATTTTTCTGTACTATATAATTTAGCTCTTAAATACATTCTGATTCTTTAATTTTGATCTTTTTTAAATGTCTGTTATAAAAATTACAATTCTACAAGGAAACATGTAAGAAAAGTATACTTTTGCTCTCAAATTATACTTAAAATGTTGGTTCTCCTATTTACTGTCTTTATAACTTCGGGCAAGTTTTTAACTTCTGAATTGAGTTTCTTCTCTATAAAATGTGAATAATAACATGGCCTTTCACAATATCATTGCTATCAGGCAAAACTATAAGGAACCAAAACTGTTACCAGGCAAAACTAAGGTGGTGCCTAGAGACCCCATACTGTTTGTAGGAAAAAAAAATCCATGTTGTTTGGCCTTAGGGCTTGTGCTATCCATGTGCCTAAACACAGTGCAAAGATTTTTCAATCAGGAGAGGGTTAAAGGGAATAAACAGAGAGGAAGAAATAGGGAGAGAAATATTTCAAAACACAGACTCCTGATCAAACTCTGAAATTTACTATCCTCTTATGAACACCCATTTATCTAAATAGGCAGGGCCCAAAGTGGCAGTCAAAGTCCAAAAGCAGAGCTGCCAGGAGAACAAATGCAAAGTACCTCCCAATAAAAACACAACAGTTTTCTCAAGCTACAAAGGGTTAGGAGAGAAGGAGAGAACCAAAGTTCAAAATGTACCGGATGGTCAAATGGCAGTGCCTTAGTCTCTGTAGAGAGTAAGATGACCCTACGTGCCAAAGTGCTAAAGCCAGGAAAAGAACATGGGCACAAACTTGGTCAGTGTTTTTAAATCCAGTCATGCCACTGTGCTCTAGGCCCTATTTTCCAGCAGCCTTACCATTCAGCAAGTCAGGATCATGGAATGTCAGGGCCTGTAGTTGGTGTACAGAGGAGATTCAGTGGCTGGAGTCCATGATGCCATTCACTAGCTCAGAGTTTGCAACTCAGTATTCCTCTAACAGCATCACTTTTATCCAATATTTTTATCTACAAGTTGTTTTTTTAATTGCAGTCCTCTTAAGTCTCTCAAACTGGAAGAAAATATTATCCCTCACTTCTCAATGCTAGTTTCTAAGTGGGAAATTCACTCTTCCTTTCCTCACAATTCCACAGAGAAATAAACATTTACACTGACAACACAGCTGACCAAGAATGTCTTTCCACTATAACCACATAGAAATGCTAGATAAAATACTACTAAAATAACTCTAATGGCAGAAATGAATGAATAAAAAAGTCAGAAAATAAAACAAATGTAGAAATGAAACAAAATTCAAAACTAAAGTAATATAATTAAAAAGTGTTTGACAATTCAGTTAAGATCAAAGAGGGATTTTGATCCAAAGGCTTGTCTCTTATAAAGTCTTGGGATGATATAAATTTTTTAATAAGATGGATAAGCACAAATCTACCTAATTACATTATAATGGAATAGTAGAAGATTAAAAGCAAAGGGAAATTTTTGAAAAAGCAAAAAAGAGAGATTCTAGATCAACAGTTGAGTAGACAGCAAACTAAAGATAAGACGCTAAAGAAATTAAGTCTTAAAAGTGCTAAGAAAAAACCCCAACTCTCCTTTTATATACCCAATAACCAAACATTGAACTATTAAAAAGTAAAAATGAATAAGATCACAATAAATTTTACAAATCCAAAATCATAGTGAAAGATTTTAATGACTATCATAAACTGATAGAATTAAGAGAGAGACAACACACACACAAATCAGTAAGCCTCTAGAAAATTTGAACCACACAAATATCAACCTCATATAATAACTGCCATCAAAATTATAATTTATGTATTTTTTCAAGTACACATGATCTTTTTAAAAAACAAATTATATTAGGCCACAAAATAAGTACAAAAAGGGATATATTTTTTCTGAATAATATTTGAAATGAATAGTAAAGAAAGGGTATATAAGAATAAATAAAACCTTCATGTATTGTAGAAACTAAAAAATGCACTTTAAAATAATTTGTTTTTAAAGGAATATTAAGGTTGAAATAAAAAAGGCATCACTAAAGGACAGTGAAAATACTACTTACTGAATTTTGAGTATAACTAGACTTCAACCTTAAATGTATGCATATCAGATAAAAGAAATACTAAAAATCCATGAGCTCTATGTTCAATTTAAGAAGTTAGTGAAGAGTCAGAATAAATCCCAAAATAACAAGAAACTTCAAGGGGTGGCAAGAGAAGGATCAAAAACAATCATAGAACTTTAATTAAATAAATAATGAAGAAAGAAAATGTCTTCAATGAAAGATGTTGGAGAAACTGAGAAGCTACCTACAGATGAATAGAACTAGATCACTATTTAATTCTATAAATAAAAATTAATTCAACATTAATTAAGTGCTTGAGTGTAAGACCTGAAACTACAAGAACATAGCGGAAAACATGGGTGGTAAATTCCTTGACATCAACCTCAGAGATACCTTTGGGAATTGACTCCAAGAACAAGAGTATCAAGAGCAAAAATAAACAAGTGGAACTACATCAAACTTAAAAGCTCTGTATATAGAGAAAAACAACCATCATCAAAACAAAAAGCCTATACTAAATGTGAGAAAATATTTACAAATCATACATCCCACAACAGTCTGACAAAAATATATAAAAACTCATACACTACAACAATAATCCAATTTTTAAAAATAAGTAGAGGGTCTGAATAGGCAGTTTCCCAAAGAAGATATATCTATGTTTAAAAGGTACATGAAAAAATGCTCAATATGACTTATTATTTGGGAACTGGGAATCAAGACCACAATGAGATACCACCTCATATGTTAGAATGGCTATCATCCAAAAGTCAAGAAATAGCAAGCATTGATGGAAGATGACAAGAAAAGGAAGCCTTCATTCACTGCTGTTGCAGTGCAGCCACTAAGGAAAACATTATGAAGATTATGAAAAATCTAAGAATAGAAATACCATATGATCCAAAAATTCTACTTCTGGGTGTTAACCCAAAGGAATCAAAAACATCAATTTGAGAAAATATAGCATGCATCTCTATGTTCATTGTGCATTATTTACAATAGCCAAGATACAGAAACTACCTAAGTACCACAGTGGATGAATAAAGAAAACAGATGTATGTGTGTAATGGAATACTACTTAGCTACATAAAAAAAAAGAAAAGGTAAAATCTGGTCATTTGTGACATAGACATAAAGAGAATGGTGCTAAGTGAAATAAATCAGACATAGGAAAACAAGTATTATATTATTTTACTCATTTGTGGATCCTAAAGAAACAAAACAAATGAACAGACAAAACAAATCCAAACTCTTAACTACAGAGAATTGTTTGGTTTACCAGAGGGGAATGAGGTTGAGAGGATGACAGGTGAAGGTGGTTACGTGTTTACCGGTGGATGGAAACTAGGCTTTTGGTGGTGATCATGATGTAGCATATACAAATGTAAAATTATAATGCTGTAATTCTAAAAGTTATTTATGTTCTAAACCAATGCTACATCCAATATTATTGTTAAGAGAGCACATGGGGAGTAGGTAAGCTGCTCTCTGAGTCCTTCATGAAACCCGGGGCCCCCTCTCTGCTTCCATGTCTGGGTGGGAGGGACCACACTCCTTTCTGGTGCTGCAACTGGAAGGGGAGGCCTCAGCTAAGGGGTACTCTCTCACAAGAGAGTGCAGCCAGGGTGTTGGGCAGGGGAGGGGGTACCCCTCTGGTTCATTCCCACCGCAGCCATTCCTCTGCTTGAATGAGAAAAACAATTCAGATCAGATATACTTGAAGAGACAGAGAAATAAAGGCCATGAACACACCCATCACCTGCCCAAAAAGAACACGGTTGGAACTCCGAGACACAAGACGTTTGTGGACGAGAATAAAGACGTGTCCACAGGAGACACTGACAACATTTCTGATGCGGGGGCTAAGCTCCCCACTCATAGACACTGTCAACATGAGCAAGGAGACCCCCCATCTCAATGGGGGAACAATTCCACAAAGAAATGTCAGTGGGAAATGTGGGGAGCCACTCCACACACCAGACCTAAAGGAGGTTTGCCGACATGCTTGGAAAGCCCACTTGCCCTAAGGATATTCATGGAGAACTGATCAGCTTGGGTTGCGGTCCCCCAGGAATGCAGGCCTTCAACCAGGAGGACAGTGCTTCAGAAAGAACACAAAGAGACCAACAGGCCAATCATCAACAAATGAGAGCGAGAAAGGAATTGGAGTGACCAGAGGGGTGACCAGGTGACCAGGAGGAGGGAGGAGGGGGGAGGACCATGCCTACAAACACATTGTTTATGTAAGCAAACAATAAGAAAAAAATATATATATATTTAAAAAGTAAAATAAAGTAATTATTGTTAAAAAAGAAAAAAATACGGTGGTTAATTTTCTAGCTAGATAGAGATAAATGACCAAAATTAACTGTAAAGGAAAATTTTCAATTCTAACATATTCAAAATCACTAAAATAATTAAATTATAGTGGGCGGAAAAACCCATCCCCCAAACACAGTAAGACCCAGTTTATAGCTTAACATTAGCAAATCTTCAAGAAAGAAGTTGACATCTGCCTTATTCACTTTGAAGGAATAGAAAATGAAAGGAGAAAAGAATAGCAAACAAGAGCATTAACCACTTGAGGTTTCAATCTTAGAGAAATTTTCACACATGTGTATGTAAGGTAGCCTGGGATGATCATGACCACAAAATTTACAACATTTGAAACATGAATAGCTCACTCTCTACAGGAAAATGTATAAATTGTGGAATACTCATACTATACTAAAAACAAATCATAATGATATCTATCAGCATAGATAAATCTTAAAATAATAATGTTTACTTAAAAAAATAAGTCGCAAAAGAAAATGTACAGGACAATATTTATGGAAATCTTTAACTTTATAAAGGTAGCACTGTATACAGATGACTGCATATTCTTTGTGGATACATAAGTAGTAATAGTATTAAAGCGTATATGGAAGTGACACTTAGGATTGTTGTCATATCTGGAGATGAGGTGACAAAGAAAGAAGGGGACTGAAGAGGAAATTTCAATGATATCTGTGTCAGTTTATTCATAGAGGCTAAAGTGGGTTGAATGGTGTCTCCACAAAGTATGTTCCAACATAAGTCTATGAGTGTGACTCTATTTGGAAAAATGATTTTTACAGATATGATTATGTTTAGGATTTATGATGAGATTATCCTGATTTTGAGTGTGCCCTAAACCAAATAACAACTGTCCCTAGGAAAAAAAAAAGGGGGGGGGGAGATTCACATAGAGAAATACCAAGGATTGCTAAAAGCCAAAAGAAATCAGGAGAGAGACATGGAAAAGATTTATTTTCATTGCCTGTGGAAACCTACCTTGCCAATAACTTAATTTTGACCTTCTGACTTTCAGAGCAAATAACTTTTTGTTGTTTGAAAACATTTGTTGTAGGTTCCCCCCCCCTTCCTGTAATACTTTTTTTTTTTTTAAGGCAGCCTTAAGAAATTAAAACATGAGTGTGAGAAGTTAAAATATGTCAAACTTGCTCAATTAAGAAGATGTGGTACCTATACATTATGGAATACTAGTCTGCTATAAAAAGATAAACTGCCATCTGAAAGATGGGTGGAATTGAAGGAGATTATACTAAATGAAATAAACCAGACAGAGAAAGACAAATGCTAGATGATTTCACTCATGTGGAATATAGAGAAACAAAACAAAGGAACTGAAAAAACTAAATCAAAGTCTAGAAGTAACTATGAGTTAAGAAGCTAAGGGGAAGTGAGAGGATAAGAACAAAGTGAAGAAGGGACTCAGTGGTCTATGATAAATGGATAAGTGTGCTCTGGGCTGGGTTGGGTGTGGTGATGCACATCTGAGGATGTGTGGACCTGTCTTCTGAACCATATACAGCGCTATAAGCCAACTTTACCTCAAAAGAAAAAAAAAAGAACCAAATCTGAGAAACTTAGGAGCATTACACAATTTTTCTATATATTTAAAATAACTCATAATTTATAAGCATTTATATGTGTGCTTCAAGTGTGCTTGTCATATTTTTTAATTACTAGTGCTATATATCAAGCCTATAAGGAAATACTTTAGATATCCTAGCTGCTGACTATGGATATACTTGATAATGGATAAACTTGATAGTGGAGGAAAAAAATATTCTGTTCCAATTGCTTTGCTTACCTCTGCTCATTTTACTCAAAAAGTTTTCATAGTCCTTATTTTTGATGTTTGCTAATATGGTGCAATTCTTGCACCAATCCCAGAATCAATATTTTCAAGAATGACTGCTCAAAGTCTTTAATTTCTGTTATGATTTCTTTCTTATTGATGCGGAACAATGAAGTTTTCTTTAAAGAATTTTGTGACAGTTAATGAATATAGAGTTGACTGCTGGACTTCTGGAAATAGATATTAATTTTCACATTAATAATTATAGAAATAATTACTTTCAAATTAATTTTTCTGTTGTAAATTGCATTTTGTGTTTGCCACATAAATTTGACCTGCATTCCAAACTCCTTGAGGTGGCACCTTATTAGCATGGTTGGAACCTAAGGAAGAACAAGAAGAGCAGCAAGTCCTGTGCACTGTAGAGCCAGGAGCTTTGTGCAAACTCAGAAAACCTCTCTCTCATCACTCACCTTCCTTTCTGAAGTTACTCAACTTGCCTCTGACCCAAGGTGGCACAGGTTGCCTTGTGGGGTACAATTTTAAAAATTGTTTTAGAGTTTGTTTTCTGTATTCTTAAATGGAAATAACTAGAGTAGGAGGTGAGTTTCATTATTATAAGAGGAATTCTTTGAATGCCTCCCATTTATACAAATATATATAAATTGGCATCCTTTCTCTTTAAGAAATAACTTTCTGGGTTTATAAGAAGATAGATCCCACCCATTTCTCTTCAGAATTTTAGTTCACTAACCACAAGGTGGTCCTGTCCTATGGCAGCCAGAACACTACAGTTTCCAAAAATGAAGGAAGGGACCAAGTGCGAAAGGTAAATTTAAGAGGGTAGCTTGGATTAAACACAAAATTCTAACAGATGGATTTTCTGTGACACCCATTTCTTTTGGTAATTGTGTTAAATTACAAGTTTACTAAGCTCTGATCTTGGAGATGAGCATGAGATGACCCTAGGTAATGAAGACAAACAAGCATTCATCAGTCTGCACAGCACTGAAGCATGATACTGTGTGGGAGTGACCAAATTAATGGTGCTAGTAAACTAAGCAGACTTTCAGTTCTTCCTTTTCTAAGTCTGACAAGGTTGGTCCTTTCGCACCAAGAAAATTCCTGAGAATCTTGGACATTTCAGTGAAAAATCCTCATGGGAGATTCTGGAAAAGAGTATGTGAAAACCTGAACATCTAATAAAATTTAAGTCTCTATTGTTCCCTAAGCTGGAAATACGTATTCCAGTTTAAATCTATACCTTTTCAGCTTGAGAATCTAGCACCAAGTTGAACTTTCTTCTGAGTCTCATGTTAAATTCCCAAGTGAATGAATCTAATTAGTTTGCTCAAGTTAGACAGCTAGAACCAAGGAAGAGGGAGGTTAAGAGGCAGCATTGACAGAAAAGTCAACATTGACATTATATTGACATAAGAAAAGAGACAAGCTATATTGCTTCGAAGAACACAAATGATGAGCCAGAAAGACATGAGTTTAAATACTAAAGCCATCACTTATGAGCTGTTAAGCCTCAGGAAAATTAATCTACCGAGGCTCAAGTCTATAAAGTGGGTATAATAATATCAACCAAATAAAGGAAACGTGTATTAAATACGGTAAAGCTATAAAATGCCTTGCACAGTACTTGACACATAACCCATTTCAGGAAAAGGTCAATGCTATTTTTACCTCTACTAACTAGAGTTACATTTTCTTCCAAGGTACTTTATATACTCCAGGGTATTGTTCTCTGAATTCTGTTAACACTTTGAGATTCTTTGGGGGAAATGTACTATATTAAGAAATTTTATTTGTGTTGTCCTTCTGGTTCAGTGACTACGTCGTTCAAATAAGATCAGAAAGGACTTTAATATTTTTCTGACTGTTTGTCCTATAAGCTTGACAGCATTAGTCAGAATTCTTATGGTTGCAAATTCAAGAAATTCAACTAGCTTAAACATAAAAAAAAGGAAATTTGTGGACTCATATAAGTGCAAAAATCCAAGGTATGGTGGTTTCAAGACTATTTGGATTCAGCTAGAAATAAAACGAAGCCAGCAATCTCTTGGTTCTCTTCTTCTCTTTAGGTCTTCAATGTCAGGCTCTCCTGGAGTGGTAGCAAAGATTCCAAAAGAAACCCAGGCTTGCATTCTATCCATGGAAAAGAGAGTGTCTCTTTTCTAACAGTTTAGTGTGAAAACTGAAAGAAGACTCTCTTTGGCCTAAGTTGGTTCCCATTCCTACAGCTGAACTAAAAGTGAGGAGATAAGACACATGTTATGATTGGCCAGGTTTGGGTCACATATTTATCTAATACCTCTGGTTGGAGGTAAGCTAAGCCCTGTCTGAAATGCATGAAGGGGTGGTAAGGAGATCAAAATATTTTTACTGCAAGGAAGAGGCTAGGGTTTGTATGCTAGAGAGAAAAACAAATATTTCCACAGAAGAAACTGCAGCTATGGGAGGGGAAGTTAAAATGACTACTTTCCGTTCTATCGCTGCTTGAAATAATTATATATCTACCTCCTGGTGGGCAATGAAATATCTTTTCTATGCTATTTGAAAGAAATAATCTGTATCTCACCAATAATGTATTTTTAGATGACAAAAATGATGCCAGCGACATGAAGATTGGCTTATCAAACACTGCAAATAAATTGCATAAGAGTAGTTTTCACTCTCTTCTGAATGATTTTTGTGTGTGACCACTACCCTGATCAGCTCATCCTATAACAAAAGAAATTGCCATCTGTCACTTCACTTGTGCAAAATATTTCTGGAGGTGGCTTGCCAACTTCAGCCAGAATTATAGAACTAATGAGTTTTTAGCTACCATATGCACAGAATGTAATAATAGCAGGTTCTAGGCAAATGTCTACTTACTTCTGGGAGTGCTTTCCTTCCATGATAGGAGCAGATGCCCAAAACTCTATTAAGAATTCTGTTTTCTTCATAAATCTGTACAGTGACATGGAGTCCTTATCTTCTAGTGAAGTAATTTTATATGGAAAACATGCCCTTGTTACCCTGTTTTCTCTTGGAGCTTTCAATCTCTCTTAAGTAGGGACTGGCCATTATTTTGATAGAGTTGAATGCCAGCTCCTTTTAGGAAATTTGACCAGTTTTAAATTGCTGTTAGGTCTTTTGCTCTTTTGACACCTGATTTTTCACGAAAGCTACTAAGATTTTAATTTCCTAATACTTCTCACTAGTTATTGAAAAAATGACTATGTATCTATTCTAACACTTTGTGTATAGTTATTGCAACACTTAAAATAGGATAGACTATGTAGTTGTGATGAATAACCCCAAATTTCAGTGGCCCTTAACTGATACCAGACAGAAACAGGCAACAGCTGTCATGGTCTCCTGACATAGTCAAATCAGCAAAGGGAATGAAAAATAGTCCAATCAGACTCTAGGGTAGAGCACCCTGAGGATAGATTTAAGCCAGGGTCAAAAGGAACATGGGGTCCAGTCTCCAGAGAAGGTGACTCCAACCTCCAAAGTATGTACTCCAGCCTCTAAGAACTGCTTCAGCATCCAAGAGAGAAGAGAAAGCCTCTGTTCCTGGCCATTGAAGAAGGAAGGGGACCAGCAGCTGCATCTAGCAGCCAAGTACCAAGGAAGAGAAGCCAAACCTGTGCAGAGACTGGGCCTCCAGTCCTGTCTGACAGAAGTACCAAAGGTTCTGGGCTGGTGTCTCTAGCTGTTTGTTGGTGGTGCACCTCTGGTGACCATTCCTAAGCACTTCTGGTGACAGGTTAGCAGCATTGCACTGGTCTGGTGAACACTAATTGTGAATGGTAGGGGTGCTGTGGTGAAAACTGGGGGTTGCAGCCCCAGCATGGTAATGCTGGAGTAAGGTAGCAGTCATCTGGCCTGGTGGGTGAAGACTTGGAGAAGGGAAGCCATGCCTTCTCACAAGAGGAACCGAGGGAATTTAGGAAGGACCATGGCTGGAGAGGGGGAGAGAAGGAAAGCTGGAGAAGAAAGAGAGTGGAGGAACAGCAAGGAGGCTGGAGATCTTGGAGCTGCTGCTGCCATGTGCAGCAGCAGGGCAGGGAAGGAAGCCACGCTGTGGGCTTCCATCCTCAGCCCAGGCTGATGAGGAGCCTGGGGACTCATGTTGGAGAAACTTATGACCTGTGTAAGATGACTTGGAAACCTGGTACTTGAAATTTTGTTTTGACTTTGAAACCATGAAGCTTGGGAATTGTCTGGAGACCTGAGGAGAACTTGGAGTGTTGCTGTTTTTGTTGTGAAATGTCTGGAACGGTTGATACTATTGTAGAGTGAATCTTGCTGTTTTCAGGCCACTTTAGAGTTGAAGCTGAAAGAATGTTGGAGCTGTGTCTTTTGGAGGAGGATTAATGACACCATCTTGGTTTCCTCTTTTGGCTTGAAGTGAATAGCCATGTCTGTAGAGGAGGATCAATGGCACCATTTTTGTTTCTTCATTTGACTTGAAGGTGGGACAGCTGCCATTTTGTGGACACATGTGGCTAAAGTGAAACTGGGTAGCAAAACAAAACCAACAAAACAGGTAACTAAATTTTTAAGCAGGACCAGCTGGCCCTTTAATTCCAATCACTCATCAGGTTCATCCCAGCCAGTGTGAGCTGTAGCAAGACCATGTTATCTTTAAAAAAAAAAAAAAAGCAAAAACAGCCAGGCACAGTGGCTCATCCTGTAAACTTCAGCCTATGAAGCGGCTGGGGCTAGGCATGGTTTGAGTCTCACTTGGGCAAAAACAGGGAAACCTAGTTCCAAAAAATAGCTGGGTATGGTGGCATGTGCCTGTAATCCCAGCTACCTGGGAAGCTGAGGCTGAGGATCACTTGAGTCCATGGTACCCAGGGCAACATAAGCCTGCGGTTCCATGGGCAAAAATAGTGAGTCCTAATCTCAAAAAAAAAAAAAAGCAAAAATAGATTTGTTTACTTCTGAAAAGACAAACAGATACAAGGAACCCCTTTGGTAATTTTAAAACATAGCCCAGTCTCTAGTCCAAAAGGCAGCATGTGGGTTTTTCAGCTATGTGCTTCCATAAAATTATGACTGCCCCCCCTTCAAGGCAAATGAAGAAGAAACCAAGATGGCACTGTCGATCCTCCTCCAAAAGGCATAACTATTCACTTCAACAAAGTAGAGAAACAAAGATGATGCCATTGATCCTTCTCCAAAGGCACAGTTCCAGCCTTCTTTTGGCCTGAACCACCAAGATTCACTTGAAACAGCAGCAGCAACCACTTCAGACATCTCACCATGAAAACAGTAGAACTCCAAGTTCTCCTCATTTCCCCAGACAATTCCCAAGTTTGGAAGCTTCAAAGTTAAAACAAGACTCCAAGTACCGAGTCTCCAAGTCAGATTACACGGATCACTAGTTTCTCCAATATGCTTCCCCAGTGTCCTCACCTGCCCAGGATGGGCATGGAAGCCCACAACGTGGTCTTCTTCCCTGCCCTACTGCTGTACAAGGCAGCAACAACTCCCAAGTCCTCCAGCCTGTCTTCTGCTCCTCGCTCTCCCTTCTCCAACTTTTTCTCTTTCCTTAAATCCCCTTTCTCTGTTCCTCTCACAAAAAGCCCTGGCTTCCCTTCTCCAAGTCTCCACTCACCAGGGCGCAATGGATGCTATCTTAATGCAGCATTACCATGCTGGGGCTATGACCCCCCCCCCCAATTTCACCACAGTACCCCTATCCAAAAAACCCATGTGTAGCCTTTGGTCTAGAGACTGGACTATATGGTTAGATTATCAAAGGGGTCCCTTGTGCCCTTCAGTGACTTTTGTCTATTTCCTCCTCTTAGTGAATAAATCTTATTTTTGCCTCCTCTTAAGGTTAGTGTGATCTTGCTACTGCTCACCAAGCTGGGATGAACCTGATGAGTGGCTGAATTTAAAGGACCAGCTGCTCCTGTTTGAAAGTTTAATTAAGTTCTCTGTTTTGTTTCTTATCTGATTTCAATTGGGTGAGGTAGCTGGCTCCTTGTGGCTACATTCAGCTCTTTATTTTCCCTTGTAAAATAAGCCTCATGCTTCTTGGACTCTTAAGATCTTTTGCAATTGTATGCATGAGTAGAACCCACAGACAGTGTCCTGTCTTCTATCAGGCACTGTCCATCGATTTGGCTATAGCACTTAATATCTATATTTGTCTCCCTGCTTAGTTTTAGTGCCCTGTCTGCACCGGGTTTCATAACAAAACCTAACTTACATTCCCTACCTTTTCTATCATCTTCCATAGATAACCATACAATCTGTTTTTCCTGTAGAATGCATCACTCCACTAAGGGGTATTTATTAATACAGGAGATTAGAGGGAGTAAACATCTGGCAGGTTTCTAGAATAGGATGCTTTTTTAAAAAACAAAAACCTGAACGTTGCCCAAATATTGGTTACTAAATTACATTTGTTATCAGGTGAGGGGATAACTCCTTTTTAATTTAGTCAATGAGGGTCCTTCTGAAATCTGGTGGAAAGGGGGCAAAAGCTGCTAACCAACAAGCCACAGGTCCACTTCACCCACGCATAGCAGTTGCCACTCAAAATGCAATTTAACAAGGGTTTATTAACAAGGAAATTCAACATAGACACCAAAAAGTCCTTACAGCCACAAGTGGCCAGTCATCTTACCCCAGTCACCATTCTCAGTCCCAAAGCTCCCAAACACATATGTCCATGATGTTGTCCCTTTGCCCCTCCAAACCCGAGGCAGGCACTCTGCAAAGTTCAGTCTGTCTTCAGCATCTTCTCTTTGCTTCTTCTCTCTCCAGTGTTCCAAGCTGCTCCATTTCTCCAAGGTGCTTCAAACTTCTTCAAATGTTGATGCACAAATCAGCTTCCCAAATTTTCTAGCCCTCTCCAGGTATCAGCTCACTATGCCACCTTGCTGTGGTGCCACACTCTTCACATCAGTTACTCTTCTGTCGGCCACTACGGCACCTTGCCACCACCAGCTCACTCTTCCAGAGGACTTCTGCCCAGCCTGGTCACTTGGGCTACTCTTTACCTGCCTGCCATTCTCGTCTCTCCTCTCCCCAAAAGTCTCTGTCTCTCTATCTCTGCTCCTTTCCTTTTATCTCTCCTTTTTTTTTGTCCTAAAAAAACCTAAGGCTCCAATTTCCCTCTACACACCCTCCAGGTGAACATTCCCTCCTCCAGGGTCCACACCTGGAATCTGGAACAAAGTAAAAGTGCCCTTCCTGTTCGGGCCTCTTTTACCTCTGTGTTTTTCAGAGGCTGCTAATGCCATCAATGCCTACATTTTAATACTGCCCATACCGGGGTGCCAGCTTCACTTCTGCCTGCAGGAAGCAGTTGCCTAGAGATTGAACTTTCTTGGTAAGGGTAAACACTGGGATTTATTCACAAATAGAAGACAAACTAAAAGAGTCTAACAGTCCATACTCTCACAAGTGTTCCAAACAGAAAAGAACCCTGTTTCTGCAACTTGGGGATCTGCCCTAGGTTTGACCTCCATCTTAGTGCAGTTCAGTCTGAAACCACCAGTTCATGTCCTTGTCTTCTACCATCAGTTACTGTAGCCAGTATGGAGTGAATTCCGCAACCAAGACTCAGGCCTCTCCGGATCATCATGGCAGCTAAGCACCCCATCAGGATCACCTCTTTTCCACCTTCTTTCCAGCTCCCCAACTTTCAAAGACTGGAAGTCTGGGAGCCCCAAAAGGTTCAACAATTCCCAGGTTCTTCTTCTTTTTGAAGCAAAACTGTCCACTCCTACTCCAGATGCCTGATGCCAGCTCAGCTTTCCTCTCAGCTCATCTCCAGATCCTCTTCCAAATTCTCCACCTCTCAATTTCTTCACCTTTCTCTTTTATGCCCATTACTTGCTCCCCCTCCCATCATGAATCCCGATGATGGGATTATCAACCACACTCTGGCTTGGTTCAGTTATGATCCCCTCCCTGGACCTTAGAACACTAGCACAGGGAGTTAAATTAGCATAGCAATGTTGACCAAACCCTACTTAAGATTTACAATATCAAGGTAAGAGAATACATTCACCTTCTATCTGGCTTCAGGTCAATCTTAACCTCTGTATCTTTCAGATATAGTAATGGTGATGCTTAAGTTTTACCAACAAGTAACATTGCCCATATTGGGGTCCTGACTTCACAATGAGAATTAAAGGTATCTGAACCCTATTTTACAGATAAGGAAACTGAGGTCAAATGGTTAAAAATTTGTTTTCATGGGGACACAAAAGAAGACCTACAGACAACAGGTCTCAGCTTGCCCAGAGACCACCAGCTTAGAGTGCCCTAAAACTACATACCAGAGTCTATGAGAGGCTTAGTCAGTATTAGAGTGGGATCGGAATCCCTTCTCAAGAAAGAGATGACTGGGTCTAAAGCACTGTAGTCCAGTGGAGCTCAGACTTGAAATTCACCCACTGGGAAAATAAAACATTTTTTTATAAAGCGAAAATGCTTTATTTTTGTGAGGACAGTTTTGCAAATAATATCTACCATGATCATAATTTCATAAAAGAATTGACATTTCTTATACACTCATGCACACACACTGTATAATCTTAAAATAAATGACATATTTTTTTAAATATTAAATAATGTTAGCTCTATTTTTTAAAAGTTTTTGCTGTGTTGTTCTCTTATTTCCCCACAGAGAAGTAAAGCTTGTGAACAATCATTGGAGGCTAAAATATTCTGCTTTAGACCCCTGACCAACAGGGGGGCCCTGACTCCCTCCCTTACCCTGCAAGGTGCCATCACCAAATAGGTATTTGATAAATGTTCTTTGATGATAAAAGTGATGAGGACAAAATGGATTTATAATATTTATTACAGTTGGGAAACTACATGCTAGAGGTACAGAGGATTTAAATTGCTTTTCCAAGGTCACAAAACCAGTTATAAAGGACCTGATGCTGGAATTGAAATCTTCTTTCTCCAGGCTAAGAATCCTTCTCCTTAGACCATATTGAGTTTGATAAAGGAAGTCTAATAGGATGTCTCTTAATGGCTTGTGGAAGGTACTAACTTACCAAGGTAAGAAAGAGATGATGAAATCAAACATTGGGGACTTATTACAGGATATAATGACAATATAAACCCAAGAGATGTCAGAAAATTTGAGGATATTAGGTTCAAGTGGCAAACAGTCAGTATAAGGGGGAGTAGAGTTTGAGTTGAGGGGACCAGGAATGATTTTTTTTTTTTTTAAACACAACCACTGGCATAGCCAGTCTGCACTTATGCAGATGCTAATTCATTTTGGGAGTATACAACTGGCAAAACTTGTTAGATAGTCTTTACTGAGAGGAAAGGGTGATGGAACATTCATTTAACTCAGATATCTCCAGATATATTTATGATGCAGAATACTAAACTAAGCATGGTCAGTGGAAAATAGCATTGAAAAATAAAACGTTGGTGTGCACATCAAAGAAGTATCATTATATATTACATTTTTGTGTTTTAAAATATGGGGTAACCCTGCTACTGAAAGGAAATTTTGCAGTTATCACCATGAAAATTGAAGGTTCCTGGTTTAATGAAGGGTAGAGCTAAGCAGCTGGGAATATAACAGAGACAAGAGTTGGAAAAGACTTGGAGGAGGTACTGGAGAGGAGACATGTGAAGAAGGCCTGCCTGCTACTCAGCTTTGGATTTGCAAACAGGGATTTGGGGGACATGGAAGGAGATATGTGGAATCAAGACACTCAGGAAAGACGTAGAGTGGATGACCATGGAGAGGATGACCATAGCAGCCTATCTATCCTATCTATCTATCCTATCTAGCCATCTATCCATCTATCATCTATCTATCTATCTATCTATCTATCTATCTATCTATCTATCTATCTATCTATCTATCTATCTATCTATCTATCTATCTATCTATCTATCTACCTATCTATCTATCTATCTGATCTAGTCTTGCTATTTTTGCCTATGGAATCACAGGCTCACATTGCCCATGGTACCATGGACTCAAGCAATCCCCAGCCTCAGCTTCCCAGGTAGCTAGGATTACAGGAGTGTGCCACGACACCCAGCTATTTTTTGGGACTAGATCTCGCTGTGTAGCCCTGGGCAGGACTCAAACTGTGATCCCCAGACCCCGCTGCAACTCCATAAGCTGTCGTTTAAAGGCACGCACCACTGTGCCTGGCGCAGCCTTTATTTTGATCTGTACTTTAATTTTCTTTCATCCCAAAGTTGCCTGACTCCTTCTGCCTCTTCCCTGTTGGTCCCACCAGAAGGTACCTTAGACTTGGACAAGGTTTTAGATCTCAGCAGCCCTGCCTTGGGCCAACCCTGTTTGGTTGGGCATCTACTCAGGAGGAGATGAGTAACTTTGGGTGTTTTACTGGGAAACTGTTATCTTCTCTCTTGTATACACGATCTTATTAAAGTTCTTTCACACTGAGAGTATGCTTTGTCTTTTATGCAGTGGACAACAGCACCAATTTAGAATGTGTAGGTGTGGAGCTCCTGGGGTGCCCCTGCATACTAACAACCCCATCTTAAATGAATCTTAACAACCCCATCTTAATTGAATTTACCTGTGCAGGGGGAAAAAAAAGCGGAAGTGAGTTTACCAAGATAAACGGTTTGAAACGGCTTGTGGTAAAACCAAAAGACTTCCTACCACCAAAACCTATTATAGAAAGTGAGCCAGGTAATTAATAAAACAGTACTTGTTAAACTGTCTGTAGTAAGAAAGGCTCTACAGCAGTGTGTACAGTGTTATAGATGCTAACAGCCACATGGGATTCAGGTTCTCAGAATGGTTGAGTATTTGTCTTCCGAGCACTCTTTAGTTTCTAAGAAGGTAACATGGGACAGGAAGCAGAGGAATAAACCAGAGGTATGGTTTTGTGTGCCCAAAGGAGGTCACAGCAAAGATCATGTGAGAAAAAGCAGATGTATCGTTAGAAGTACCTTCAAGGCTGACTTCATAACTGCTTTCCCTGGTACACCCAGATGTATAAATTGACTGGGGGAAGTTACTCTCACCCTCTGAGGTATGTTTGGGTTCAAATGCAGCTTTCTTTCTCTTAAATTAGAGAAATCTATTTCCCTTTAGCAATGCCTACTTTTCCCCTTCACATTTCATGGTATTCTCAATGAAATAAACTTGCCCTGATTAGCAAGCAAGTTCTCCCTTGTAAAACATCCTGGTTTAGTAACTGGATGGTTCAGATGAAAGAATGTTGTAATACAATCCAAAAAATTTCAGAGTCCAAAGTATTTCTGAGCTTTAAGTCCAAGTTTTTGTTTGTTTTGTTTTATTTAGTTTTGTTTTTGAGCAGTGAAGTTGTCTTTGTTTATTGTATTGCTCAGTCCATTGAGTGAGCTAATTGTAAATATTTTTTAAATTACTGTTATTTCTGATATTGAAATACTTACCTGTCCCATAGGCTTGCCTGAGTGTGGTCTCTGGGAGAATTGTCTCTTAACGGGTTTCCAGTAAAGTAGTACCAGCTTGAGAGGTGGTAGTAGAAGAAATGGCAGAGAATAAGCATCTTTCACCACAAGGAGTGCCATAGTCACCAGGGAGGTGTGGATCGCCTTATGACAGTATTCCTCCATTTGACTCCATTGTCCACTCAACATTATCCTAATTTTAAAAAATTATCCTTGCTTTCTCAAAGTTTTAAAATATTTTAAGCCTTTCTTGATTCCCTTCCCCCTTTGCAAGACATTGAACTAGCAACTTCTAATGGCTGATGGAACTAAAGATAAAAAATCTGGGCACATTTCTAAGGTTAGAAATTAGATTGTTCCATTTTAGTACTGGTTTAGTCAGTACTAAACAACACTGTAAGGCCTGTTTGTTGAAGGAGCTGAAAACGGTACTTGTAAGGAGGAGTTAAAATCAGCCTTATAATTTTAGTAAACAACAGGATACATGCAACCATGTATCCATTCTGTGACTTGGGCTTTTAACAGTGTTAAGGGAAGCTAGGAGGACAACAGGTGCTATTGGGCTAGCTTAACAGAGAAGTCTCTCTGCCTGCCTATGTGTATGGTGCTCCTTGTTCAGGATATACAATATAGTCTGGATATAATATAAAGGCTCTGACCATCTTTTTCCATTTGCCAGAATCATCATGAACCTGTTTGGCTTAGCATGGTTGCATCACTGTACTTCTTTTGAAAATGCTGAGTTCATGTTCATTTCAATATTTAACTGTAGTATTCCAATCTAACCCTGAATCCCTCTAAATTCTGATGCAATGTACACATTTTTTTTCTAAGCACCATACAGAGATTAATGTTTGGCCCATCACTTAACTATAATTTTGTCATTTTCATAATCCTCGTATATTTTACCAATCATTAATCTGAGGTAAAATTACTGACTAGAAATTTGTCAAGAATTGACAAAAAATTTCCTGCAAGAAATTTTCTTTGAATTTCTACTGGAGCCCCACTCACAGCAGTATTATTCACAGTAAGCAAAGGTGTAAGTAAACCAAATGTCCACTGGCAAATGACTAAACAAAAATATATCTATATATTTTTTTGAATATCTATATATAATGGAATATCATTCAATCTTAAAAAGAAAATAAATTCTGAGTCACATTACCACAGATGAATTTTGAGAGCATTATATTGAGTGAAATGAGCTCATCAGAAGAAGGCAAATACTGTACGACCTACTAATTTGAGGAACCTAGAGCAGATGCTAGAGAGAACGTAGTGGTTATAGGACTTGGAGATGGAAAGATGGACATGGACTTGTCAAATGTGCATAGAGTTTTAGTTTTGCAAGATGAAGAGTTTTGGAGATTGGTGACAAAACAATACTTAACATTACTGAGCTGTGCACCTAAAAGTGGTTGAGACAGTAAAATTTATGGGAAGTTTGTTTTATAATTAAAAGTTTACACTTTCATCAGTAGGATATGGGAGTATATCTTCTAAAATTTCTTCTAGTATAGAAAAACAGCTCACTTTATTTTTTAATGTTTAATGATGTTAATTGGAAGAATTAGCACCATATTAAATACTTCTAATAAATTTTATAACTGTCAGTGAGAAATCCTCTAAGAGTGGGCTCTTATTCTGGAGGCCCATGTTTTTTCAATTTATGGATAGACTGTAGAACCCCTAAGATTGTGTAATATAATATGGAGATTCATCTATGCTTTACCCCCATCTCTATGGTAAGAAAATCTGTAACTTATATTAAATTACAAAGAATCTATTCCTTTGAATAGATAATATCTATTAGAGTCACTAATAGTATATAGAGTCACTAATAATAACTAATAGAGTCATTTTGGTTTCTAATAGAAACTAAAAACCTTTATTCTATAGAAATGGAAATTTTTACAAGTGCCAGAGTTAAGATTTGAAAAAAACAAAATGCCATCAAAAATAGGCCAAATCTAATAATTTAACAGATAAATATAAGATTCTGATTTTATGTTCCAAAAATTAATTTCCCAAGTGAAACACTGGCTTAATAACACTTCATGTGAACACTTTTGGGAGCAGTAGGAGGAGAGCTTCTCAACTCCACCTGCAAATTAGAATTACCTGAAGTTCCATCTAAACATATAGATGCCTAGACTCCTCCACTCAAGATTTGAATTGAGTGGATCTATGTTAGGCCCTGGCAGCTTCATTTTTCTTAAGTGCAACAGATGTTTTTAATTCTTGGCCAGGGTTAAGCATTGTGGTTTTAGATGGCTTATGTTTGAAGCCCCATTTCCATGCTTACTTGCTGGGAGACTCTGCTAACATCAGAGTGTTCATTTATAAAAGAGGAATATTATTGTATCTAATTTCACCATGTTATTATGAAAATAAGATAAATTAAAGATAATGAATGTCTTAATAGGTTGTCAGATTTAGCAAAAAACAACAAAAAACCTAGACACCCAATTAAGTTTAAGTTTTAGATTTAGCAAAAAAATTCAGTACACCCACTTAAGTTTAAATTTTAACACCCAGTTATGTTTAAAAATGAATAGTTTTAGCATATGCATATTTATGCAATATTTAGGGACATATACTAAAAAAGCATTCATTATCTCAAACTCATATTTATCTAAACATCCTGTATTTTTTCTGACATTCCTATGCCCTAGGCATAGTAGGAATTCAGTAAGTGTAAGTAACCCCCTAATAATGCCAAACTTGAGCTTGCTTCCACATGAGGCCCCACCATGAGGTGGAGGGAGAGAGACAGAGACAGAAACAGAAACAGAGACAGAGACAGAGAGAGACACAGAGAGAGACACACACACAGAGAGAGAGAGAGAGAGAGAGAGAGGTCCTCTGCTATGATTTGATCAAACTGGACTATAAATCAGAGTAGACTGGAGCATGAAAAGAAATACATGTCTGTGGGAGGATGGGACAGCTCCTTTTAAAGAAAGAGACTGTCAGTGGAAGAATAGCTTAGGTTTCTTCAGAGTTACACCAGAGACTAGTTAGAGTTCAGTTAGGAAAGTTAGAAGCACCTGTTGGTTCGCTATAGGGGAGATTCTTAACCAACAGAGCAGTCTACAGACCTAGTAAGGCAAAATCTAAAGAGCAGCGAGTTTCTTGCCAACTAAGGCTGGATGACATCTGTCAAATGTGTCATGAATATGATTTTCTAATTAATGGCTTTGTACAGAGGGCCCACTTGTCTTCTCAAGTGATCTGATATGAGATCAGACTGGATTCATACTGACTGTGGCTTTTACCAAAAAAGTGACTCATTGGCCTGTGATTTCAAAGAATATTCAACAACTGCTTGAATATTTTTAAGCAATGAAATGGCAATTAAATCAATTAATTACTAAATATTGGTAAAGTGAGCTGAAAATCACAAACTTTCTCTAAATGTATAGGCTTTATAATGAAATTAGGGTAAGAGACAGATAATAAAAACTGGGATTTTAGTCAAATTTCTAATTTGACTTGGAACAACTTCTAAGTCATTTAAATAAATACATACACTGCAAATTGAAATTTATTGATCCTAATATATTAATGTTGATGGTGCTAATTAGAACATGATATGAATCTCCCAAATAATTTTCATTTTGTTCAGCTTCATTTAGCTTGACTGATTTTAAAATTCTTAAACTCAAATTCACTGTTATGGAACTCAAAATATTACCCCAAGTTGTGAAATGTTGGCTTTACAAGTTTCCTAGTGATACGGAGAGAAAGGAGCACTGGCTTCCAGATAGTCATATCAAGTAAAGTTCAAGTAATGGTTGCGTTACTTGAACTTTAAAGAATTCCTTTATTTGATATCACTCAAGTGAAATTTGACAATTCAGGATACAAAATGGCAAAAGAACACATAAAGGATGTACTGAAGCACATATAAAATAATGTAGCTGTCGGAAGCTAAGAAAGAGCATCTTTGATGGAAGGAGTAAGTGAAAACCCCACAATTCCTATGGTTACTATCTTTTCCAAAGAAGCCACATACTTATTTGGATGTTCAATAGCTTTGTTTTTTAACAGTATTGTTTCTGTTTAATTAGAGAACAAAATTCTTGCCACTTCGGCCTGTCTTTCTTGTCCGCCACTTGAATGCTAAGAGGTTCTTATATTTTCAGGAAAAGGGAGCTCATGAGTCATTGGCCATTATTCTAAGTCATATGAAAATGTGTGCTATCTATTCATCAGTTACTAACTATCCATCCTGAGGTAGTTTTATATTTTTCCCTCTTAAACTTGCTCTGATTAAAATAGTAAAAAAATGTGACATTATGTGTACTGTTATTCTCTACTATGAAGATTTAAAACATAGAACGTCACATTCTTTCATTTCTACTTCTAGATACTTTCCAAGAAATTAGGTTCTGAAATTCCCAGATTCATTTAAAATTTTTAAGGTGACCCTTCCCATGATTGAAATGTTCTTTCTCAGTAAAGGGGACCCCTGGATTTACTGCTTTGACTGTACTCTACTGTCAACATACACATGGTTGCATCATCACTGGAATTTCAGGGTGACTCTTGATTTAGATCTTAAGGCTCAGAAAGATTCAGTGCTCTTGAGGATATTTTAGTTCAGAGTCATCCTATATTCACAGTCCTTAATATAACACAACTTCTAATAGAAATATTTCCAAGGAGCAAACAACTTAGTTATAGATGACTTTGAAAATGAATTTTGGGAACAGGTTCTTTCATTGAATATTATTGAACTGACAGGACTAGATTTTTATTTTTTAATAATTTATATACTTATTACCAAAAAATGTTGATTCTGGTAATGTCAGGGCCATGCTTTATTCATTTTAATCTGTTGAATGAATAAGAAATGTACTACATTAATGCAAAAACCTATGAGAAATTTACTTTAAAATTTATTCATAGGTAAATAGTAAAGACCTTAACTTATAATAAGGAAATAATTGAAATAAGCAAACATTTGCCTGTGTAAGTTGGACGATATATTTTCAGGGTCAAAATTTTCTGATCATATAGTGCTTTAAAGGTTGTAATCATTTCTTATTTCCATCCTTTAGTCAATCAGACCTATTTTCTGATGCATCTTTGCATACTGGTCTAGCTTCCCTTCCTCATCACTGCCAACCCAACTCTATCCAGCCCAGCTGCTCTCACAACCTGCTAACTGAATAGTTAAACTGATCCTTTCATTCATCCAATCCAAACCCATTCCAGTTCTTTTCTGTGGCACAGTCATTTTAGGATTTTTCCATTGTCGTTTAAAATGTGCTAATTTTTATGTTGAAAATTATTCTGTTCGCCCATAAGATACAAATATTTTACATAATTTTTGCAATTATGGACATTGGGACTGTGTTGATCCATTACTATTTTTTAAGTGGTGCCTTTCAGCAGAAAAGCATCATGCTTTAATTAATTGAGTTGACACATTTATAGCATATTAATTGAGCTTATGCATTTAAATCACACATTAAATATGCATGTCAAATACATCTTAATGTATTTCCAGTTGGCCAGCCCATGTCCTTTACCTTTTACTTTTTTCTCTGTACTTGTTTATCTCCAGTAACTACATAACACAGATTAATACATACCTTAGGTGAACACTTGAACTTAAGCTGTGATTAAGAGAAGCACCATTTCCCAAATATGAGTCACTTACACAATGAATATTCCTTCTGGTCAGGCACCATGCTTGGGTACTGAAGATATCCAATATGGGCACATCTTGTCTGTTTATTCACAAGAAACTTTGATGCTGTGGGTCCCATATATAGTGTTCTTAGGAATCATGTAAAGATAAACTTTGAAAAGTGGACTTCTTGAGTGCTCACCTACCTTACTTTTACATTTAAAGTTTGGGATCTAGGAAGGGGCATTTAAGCATATCCTCCAAGGGGGAGAAGAGTAAAGTCGGGGAGGGGGAGGGCACAAGAGATTAAGATGGTTCATGGGTGATAAGGTGATGGGAGAATTTAGGGGTAGACAAAGATGTAACATATATATATATATATATATATATATATATATATGTGCAATCAATTAAAAATCAAATTAAATGAAAGTAAATAAAATTAACATATCCTTCCATGGGCTCTGCTACAGATAGTCCATTGATAACACTTTTCAAACACCACAGTAGATTCTATTGAATGTTTTATATCTGTGCCTGTAGTTCTGTGCTGTTATCTGCAGTTTTAAAAATGCTATTTAAAGGCAAGTGTTATATAACTAGTTTCCTTCTCCACAATTTTTTCTCTATCATTTTAAAATAAGTCTTCTCATATTCAAAGATTACCGGTTAAATATGAGCAGATATGAAGTGTGAGTTGCTTGCTAAAAACCTAGAAAAAGTTTTTCCTTGAGGCATCTTATTTGCATGTATGTGTCACATTCCCAGAAAAAAAAGAATCTCAGGATCTTCCTTGTGTGTTTTGTCTTGCTTCTTCTTTGTGGTCCATGATGCCAGTTGAGGTTGTCAGTACAATGAAATCAAGCTGATAGTATTACTTTGCCATGTTTCTTGACTTTGAATCATATGTTAACTATGGAACTGATCTCTTCACATGGGTTTAAACTGCCCATGAAGTTCACAACAATTTCCCCAGGTCTGTGATTGCCATTGAATGTCATTTCAAATTGACATTATAACCATAAAAATAAGAACCTGGCAATTGCCTCTCATTTTTGAATCGCTGGTACATCAACCAGGAGAGTCACACTCACCACTGCAGTAGCACAGAAAGAGGACTGGCTTAGAAATTTATTATATGTCTCTATTTTTCCATCACTGAAGTGCTGTTGCAACAATGTTAGCACTTTGTAAAAGTGAAGGTTTTAAAATTTACTGTTGTGTGTCTTTTTTCCTTAGACTTCATACAACTGAGGTCTCCTTTTTACAGGAAGAAAGGTACATTTAGTTTTTCTATTTCAACCAAAGTCCCAAATTGTGATAGAGATACAGATTCTAGTCCTATGCATAATACTTTTAAAGGAACTGCGAAAAGTTTTCACAAAACAAAACATTAACTTCCCCAAGTTTTTAGACACCCTATTGATACAGGTGGTATTTTTATTACTCATGCTAAAGTTTGATCAGGCTGAGCTTATTTCCCATTCCAAAGCTTAAATTCCCTGATGATCTAGTAGTAAGGATTTGGCACTCTATCCTACAATCCTAGTCTTAAACTTTGTTTTCCAATTTTTTGTAAAGTTTCTTACAACCAGAGGGGTTGTAATCACCCAGAGACTACTGCCTTCATTGGCTAAATGTGTGTGTGTGCGCATTTTAATTGCAAGCTGCTTGATTTTTTAGAACCAAATAAAGTGATGCCCTAGTTCACCCTATAGAGAAATTAATCCCCTTCCTTTTATTTCTACACCTCTGCCCATGCCACTGAGGGGAATGATATAAATATAGATACAGATATATATGATTATATTTATAATATTGACATTTATGTTAATATTTTGAGAACATCAAAAAAGTCCCCATGAATTAGATGCTTTTTAATAAGCAGAAGACAATTATTCATATTATAGTTAAATAAAATGAAACTGCCTCACCTATTACATCTCTCTTTAACCAAAACAATGCCCTTGAGCTTATTGGGATTGCAACAGGAATTGTTACAATAGCAATCATTTTTAGGTGTTTATCTACATGTCCAAGTAAAAAGAGAGCTAAGAAGATAATATCTTACAAAGTAAATAATGTTGATTATTCAGTGTCAAGCACATAATTTCAGAAATGAAAGATGATGCTGTATTTATTATCTTCTAGAAAATAGTGAATACTTAACTATAGATCTTACTCAGGTATCATTTTCTTTTTTATGTCTGTTTTTGGGAAAAGGGTTTTTAGAGTGGCAAAGAGGTATTTCTTGTCTTTAATTTTGAGAGCTTAAAGAACTTCACTAGTTCAATCTCTACTGACAGCAAATATATGAAAATGTATCTCAGGTAAATTTTGCTGCTGAGTCCAACTTGTCAGCAAGAGACATTCTGCTTTTTCAAGAGACTGAGGAAAGAGGTATGTTTAAAAAGGACCAAAGCCCGCCATGGTGGCACTTGCTTGTAAGCTTCAGCCTGCGAAGTGGCTGGGGCTAGGGATCGCGGTCCGAGTCCCACTCGGGGCAACATAGTGAGACTTAGTCCCCAAAAATAGCTGAGTGTGGTGGCACATGCCTGTAATCCCAGCTACATGAGAAGCTGAGGCTGGGGATTGCTTGAGTCTGTGGTACCCCAGGCAATGTGAGCCTGTGGTTCCATGAGCAAAAATAGCAAGACCTAGTCTCAAACAAACAAACAAACAAACAAACAAACAAACAAACAAACAAACAAGGAGCAAAGAATGAGCAGAATGATGATTAACTTAGTGTTGCCAACAATCTTATGGGTCTTTTTTACTTTTTTTCCAATCTTGTGTTTTAATTGCCACTGTTTTTCTATTAAAAAAAAAAAAACAGATTTCCCCCTCTTAATGGAAAGTAACAACAATGCTTCTCACTTTTCATTTGTGTTCAAATTTTATTTCACTAAACTTTTTTTCTGAATCATAAAAGTTTATTCTGTAATAAAGAGCATGAACTTTAAGTAATAAATAATCAACTTTGCTTCGTGTGTGAAAAAAGAATCACAGGATTTCTTAAAACTTATTTACACATTCCTCTTATCAGTCAGCTGACTTCTGCAGGAATGGAAGAATGAAGCACAGGGCCCCACTGGGCTGTACACAGGGCTGCTACTTAGTGTTGCACAGCTTATAGAGCCCACAACCTGTACAATGGTAATTAGCAGCCAGGTTTCAGAAGCTCATTGTCCTACTTCCTGAGTGTTTTGTTTGCAGATTAACATGAATAGAGACTAAGAAAATACACTTTGTTAGTGGAGAGCACCAACTATACACTCCATGTCCTGGCATATAAATCATTTGCTTTTAGCAGAAGAGAGAGAAACAGTCCACACATGCCAAGACCAGGAGACTGCATTATTAAAGCAATAAATAAATGCTAAAGCCAAATGAAAAAGTGAAAGTCAACACAGAGATGTATGTTTACATTATTTAAGGCAAAAGGGTGTAGGTAAGGTTTATACAGTCCTAACAATAGTGGTTTCATGGCTCCTAAAGAGGACTTTTCATTCCTTACTATATTGGTGTTTCCAAATGGCTGCTGGCTTCTTGATGCACTTGATTTAGTTTGGCGTATAGTTAAACTCATAGATCTCCTTCTTTTACCAAGTATGTGGTTACCAATGCTTTACAAACTTGTTTCTGAGCAGAATATTTCACAGAGAAAATTTATTTATTTTATGTATTTATTTTTTAAATTTGCATATATATGTGTATTTTTATTTATATTACATTATTGCATTGTTGTGTACTCTGGGGTTTTCCCACTTCACTAACACCTGTTAACCAACCTGATCTTTTGTGCTCTTCACCTCCCCCACCTTCTTCCCCCTCCTCCTCTCTTGCTCCATTGTTCAGTCCCACTGGTTATTTTTATTTTTTCTTGTTCGTCTGTTTGTTTTTCCCTATATCCATCATATAAGTGAAAGCAACCTGTATTTCTCTTTTTCTTTTTGACTTATTTCTGCTAATATGAGTCTTTCTAGTTCCATCCATGTTGCTGTGAATGACATGTGTTTGTCCTCCTTGATTGGTGCGTAGTATTCTATGGTGTATATGTACCACATTTTTTTTTAGCCAATCATCTGTTTGGGGGCATGTGGTTTGTTTCCAAATCTTGGCAATTGTAAACAGAGCTGCAATGAACATGCACGTACAGGTGTCCTTTTGAATTAATGTTTTCATGTCCTCTGGGTAGATTCCCAGTAGTGGGATTGATGAGTCAAATGGTAAGTCCACTTTCAATTGTTTGAGGGTCCTTCACACAGTCTTCCATAGTGGTTGGACCAGTTTGCACTCCCACCAGCAGTGTAAGAGAGTTCCTTTTTCTCCACATCCTCGCCAACATTTGTTGTTGTCCGTTTTATTTATATGGGCCATTCTTACTGGTATAAGATGGTATCTCAGTGTGGTTTTAATTTGCATTTCCCTGATTATTAAATGATGTGGAGCATTTTTTCTTATGTCTATTAACCATCTGTATCTCTTCTTTGGTGAAGTGTCTTTAGTTCTTCTCCCCATTTTTTGATTGGGTTTTTTGCTTTGTTTTTGTTGAGCTGTAGGAGCTCTTTGTAGATCTTTGTTATCAGACCCTTGTCACTTGTCCAGAGGGCAAAAATTTTCTCCCAGTTGGTTGGGTTTCTTTTTGTTTTGTTTATTGTCTCTTTTGCTGAACAGAAACTTTTTAGTTTGACATAGTCCCAGCTGTTTATGTTTTCCTTCATTTTTTTGCTGGCCATAGTTGTTTCCCAAATGGATTTTTGAGGTGAAATTCATGATGAATTTTGCCCAGGTTTTCTTCTATATATTTTATGGTTGCAGGTCTCACTTCCAGGTCCTTTATCCATTTTGAGTTAACTTTTGTATAGGGTGTAAGGGTGTTGTCCTCGTCCATTTTTTTACATGTCTTGATCCAGTTTTGCCTGCACCATTTACTGAAGAGGCTATCCTTGTTCCAGAATATGGTTTTTGCCCCTTTGTTGAAGATTAGTTGACCATATATGTGTGGTTTTATTTCTGGGTATTCAATTCTGATTCATTGGTCTGTTTGTCTATTTTTGTACCAGTACCATGCTGTTCTAAGTATTATGACTTTGTAGTATAATTTGTAGTCTGGAATAGTAATACCTCCATTCTCTCTTCTGTTTGTCAAAAGGGTTTTGGCTATCCGGGGTCTTCTGTTGTTACATATGAATTTCAGTAATTTTTGTTCTCTCTCACAGAGCAAATTTAAACAATATTTTTCACAAGGATTTAAACTGGTTTTGCTGTTAACCAAGGAAAGTTAGCAGACTTTTTACCTTAATTATTCCATGAATTCTGCAACTAAGAACCTAAAATTACATGTTAAAATATTGTTGTTCCTGATTCCTGATTCCATATCTGAGAATAATAGCATTGAAAATCATCAGTAACAATCATTGGTGAGATTGATATTTAATGGGACACCTTAAGGAAGTAGAAAAGCCATGTAAGTTAAACCCCTCCCTAATAGTCACATAAAAATAAGTCTTAAGGATACAGGACCAAGAAGAATAATTCTAAGTGGGAGGAGTAAGACAGTTTCCCTTAGCTTCATCCTATGGCCCTTTCCAGCTGGTATGGGAGGCCAGCCTTCCTTAAAAGCCTAATAGTGTTTCAGAATGCAGTTCAGGGGAAAGGATGCTTCAAGTGGGCATCTCCAGACAATTCCAACTCTGACAACATTCTCAGAGGAGAATGGAACTCTTATCATTTCTTCTCCTGACACTGAATTGGAAATAGAATTGGAAGGTCTTAGAGATTGCTTCTAAATGGGGGATCCTGATTCTCAAGGCCCAGATTTTGTGGGGTTTGAAAGTTACCCAATTTGGAGGTGGAGGAAAGGCTTTAATAGAAAGAATTTAAGATTAGAAATAAATGCGACTATCTATTTAAAATGAAGAATGGAATTTCAGCAAAGTTCTATTTTTTAAAAATTGACAAATACCAATTAAAAAAAAAACCAGAATAACAACACATATTTTATTAACTACTATGTATATAGCTATTTTTTTAAAAAAAGCATTTTGTAACATGCTTATTGCTTGCCACTTCATATGAAGATTTCAAATTTTAAAACATTTTACCTTGAATAGAAAAATATACAGACTTTCTTCTAGCAAGTTGAAATGTTTTTTATTGTTAATACTCTAGAACATTTTCTTTCAGCATCATAACTCATTGTAAACACATGTTGAGTTTTGGTACTTTGAAAATCTTGAAAAACTTTTACCTAGTATCTTTCATATTTTAGAGTATTTCAGATTCTCTTGTCAGTAACACAACTACTCTTTGAGTTGACGCTCTCCTCGAGCAGTTTGCTATCCATGTCCTATTGAATGCCTTACTAATCAACTCTGTGTTGAGGCCCATACTTCCTCTCATTGTACCAGATGAGTTAGCACAGTAGACAGAAGAAACATTCCTGAGAAGAATTCCTACATGATGATGACTGGCAATAACTCAACTATATAGCTGTGAACCTCTTTAATATATTTCATTAAATTCAACTAAATGTATCCTCCATGTCCATGCCAACAACATTCACCTCCTGTTGTGAGGATGAGAAAGTCAGAGTGGAAAAGAACAGTGGCATTAATTAATTGCAATTAAGCGATCTTAATTGTACAAATTTTACAAAAAACACAGGACTTTGTGAACATATTTCCAGCACCTCTGCCAGGAGGGGTTCATTTAAGTGAGGGAAACTGAAGTTAAAACTTCATTAGCATTGGGGTAAAATTGCCTCTAAGGTTCACATCTTTTCTTAGTTGGATATTCAATACTGCATTAACTTGGAACAGTCTACTATGCACATATCCTACGGAAACCAAAAGTGTGGCCATGTGCCATCAAACAGTACATCTGACAGCTTTCCTTGCAGCTTGGGGCCGCTGTGTGAGCCAAGTCCTGGTCAATGAGACTTTAGTGAAAAGTCACTGAATGGAGACTGCTAATAAATCTCTTTCCAAGTTTTAGCTGGCACATGACTTTTGCCCTTGGTTTGTCACTTTCTTCCTGCTTCAAACTCATGTGCAATGCCAGAGGTGAGGCAACCATCTTGTGACCACACAGTGACAACATGAAAGCAAAACCCATGTGTGAGATGAAGTACAGAAGGTCACACCTCTTGTCCTGATGTCACTCTCTACTTTTAGACATCTTGGTACATGAAAAAAAATGATCCTGTTTTCTGAATGCAATCAGAAATTGAAATGCTTCCCATGATCGTGACTTTGAATTAAGGATCCAAGAGATACAATTTCTTTTGCAACACTCTGAGGGACTTTTAAAATTTCTAAAAATTGGTAATGAATAATGTACATTGTTTTCACAAGCATTTCCTATACTTCTCATTGACATTTAAAAATCAAGCTATATTTGTAGTTTTCAAATTATACTATCAATGTTTGAATTGATTTTTCAATTTTATTCAAATTCCTTCACTATCATCTGCATGGAGATTTCACTCAGGATGTGATATCGATTTAAGATGACTTTTATGGTTGGCTTAAATTTCCTATATCTTTATTTTGTTCTTTTATTAAATGAAAATAATTACAGATTCTTATTAAACTCAAATGAAGAAAACGGATTATAATTTCTCCATCTTGGTAAAGTATTATGTTTATGAGGTATTTTGTTTGGATCTTAATGTATTAAAAATCCCATAAAATAAGATTTTGAGGGGCCGGGCATGGTGGTGTATACCTTTAATCGCAGCCTACGGAGTGAGGCCGAGACTGGGAATTGCTTGAGTCCATGGGTTTAAGACCCACCTGGGACAACATAGCGAGACCTAGTCTCTAATTAATTAATTAATTAATTAATTAAAAATTAAGGTTTTTTAGTGTATTGTTCTAACTAATAGAACTTTTCTAACTAATAGAACTAATTCTTTAGAATTGATCTTATATTTGCAGTCTTGCAGATATTCCTTATCTAGATAGGACATAGGGATAAAGCAGTTTCAGTTGATCTTTGTACTGTGCTTAAGTACTATTTATAATTCAGTAACACATGCTTTTATATTTTATGTTATGCACATGGGTTCCTGCTCCTTATTCTTCCCCCTACTTTGCAATTCAGTCCAGAGTTCACAACATGTCATATAATCTCCCTCTACATGAAGTTTCCTTTTGTGGTAAACTATTCTTTTTTTTTTTTTATTAATAAATGATTAAGCCTCTATTTGAAGTAAATTGCTTTTTCATTCATTCACTCAACAAATAATTAATGAGTGCCTTTATGCAACTGACAGTTCTAGGCATGTAGATGCAGTACAAAAAAAGCTGACAAGGTTCTTGCTCCCTTGAAGATGATAGTCTAGCAAAAGCAGACAATAAACAGTGTTGTTTTAAAACCAGAAATAGAACTAGGGAATAGTGTACAGCTGCTTTCCTTGAAATCACAGTTAAGTAGGAGGAAGAATTGGAGGAAGATGGCCAAAAGGTAAAATTTCCACTTACAAGGTAAATAAGTAACAAGGATGTAATGTACAGCACGATGGCAATAGCTAACCCTATTATATGGTGTACAAGAAAGTTGTTAAATGTAAATCCTAAGGAGTTCTCATTTAAAAAAAAAAATCCCATTTTACCCCCCTTCTTTTCTGTTTATTGTATCTATATAGGAAGATAGGTCTTAACTGAACCTATTGGGGCAATTATTTCACAATATGTATAGATCAAACCATCATTCTCTACATATTAAACTTAAAGTTTTGTGTGCCAATTAATTCTCAACGAAACTGGGAAAATATCAGTATTAGAGGAACACAAAATCCTGCTTGACTGATTTAGCCCTTTCTCTTTAATTTTTCTCTAAAATAGTGATAAATTTTTCTCTAGATTAGTAAAATAACCCTTTTTAAAATTCTCTATAGTGCTTCAACTCAGGTACTGGCACAAATGCTTATCTACAGCTTGGAATCATGAGTAAGTTTAGCAAAAACTAATCATCACTTTGCAGACTTTTAATGATATTGGATCCTAGAACATTAAAACTGGAAGGGAAATTGGAGATAAAGTAGAAACCATATTATCTGGGAGTCACCTATATTATCAGTTTAAACAGTTAACACTTTGGACTCCAAGGGAATGGCATGTCAGATATTCCTGGCCAGGATCTCTGTTTTCTAGAGTGTGACTAATCTGCGAGATTCCTGCAGGTGGTTAGCAAAATCTGAAGGAGTCTCCTAGAGATGGAGGAATTGGAGAAAGAAAGTACTGAAGAGCAACTATTGTGTTACTGATTAACCTAACCTGGACCAACCCAAAAAAGAGAAAAAGAAATAATGAATGCAGTAACTTTACTTTCTTATTCATATTTTGTTAATTATATAAGAAAGAAAAGTTAAACTATGAGAGATAATTACTAAGCAATTGACTAATTATTTAAACCTCCCTAACCTACAAACTATGACTAGGTATTCCAGCCTTCATTTGTTTACAACTTCAATTCAGAATGACTTTTGGTTCTAGACTTCTAATTTGTCCAGTGGAAAAATCAAAGATTAATAAAGATAAATAAAGTCAGGTTCTTAATGGAGTCACTATGGGCATTTGGGGTAGATAATACCTTGTTGTATTATAGGATATTTAGTGTGCATTTGTGGGAATGAATAAATTCATGCAAATTGAGAAGGCAATTTGTGTTCTACAAACAGAGCAAGCATATTCATTAATTACAATTAAAGTTTATTAGGGCAACTTATAGACAGGGGTCCTCAGTGCCAGAGACAATGGACAAGATTTGTAGTCAAATTAGAATCCACACCACCCACTCTGACAGAGGTCTTCTTCTACACTACTTAGTATATGAGATCATTCTTATATAAGACTAATGAACCTAATTTGGGGGGAAAGGGCAAAGCTTATCATGCATGTCTTTGTTCTGCTAAGATCAATAGAATTGTACATGGATTATGAGTATAGGTTAACACACATGGGGAAAAAACAATGGGAAAGTGGCTACTTTCTCATGGTAGGCCAATTACTAGTCTAAGATAGCATTAATACAAGATGGAGGCACTATGATTTTCCTACACATGGATCTCTGGTTCCTGTACTCTAAATGACAGGGACAACTGCACCCCCACACACACACCTTAACAATTAAAAATTTCCCCTAGCTCCCTACTAGGGAGGTGTTGAAAAGCACTGGTAATGGAAAGGAGATTAAAAAAAAAAAAACAAAAACAAAAACAAAAAAACCTGTTACTTCGTTTAAATTTAATGTATGCTAGACTAGATACCTGTGTTCACTGGTAAGAAACCACAGGGAAAGGACACCTAACTGAATCTACTAGTTCTCACTGGTATTTAAATAAGAGTTATTCCCATCAAAATAACCCAACAATGCCATACCTACTTAAAATATTTTAGAAATTCTTTTTTGGATTGCTTTTAGAGCCTGAGTCATGTTCTTCTGAATGTGTTTGACATAGGAAACTTTCTTTGGAAACATCCCAAAGTCTCTTGTAGCCAAGTCTTGCGAATAAGATGAGTGGACAAGCTGGACAACATTATTTTTAGTTAAAAACAGTTTCAAATAACACAAAATTATGAGCTAATACTTAATAGTTATTGAGATATGAAAAGCAGTTAGCCCAGGTTTTAATAAGAGCTAAGACTTGTTTTTCTTTTTTTCATATTCTTATAATTATTACAAGGTTGTTGGCACTCTGTTAAGTACTGTGGACACATAAATAAAAGGCACTTCATGCCTTTAAAGAGTTCACTATTTAGTGAAGGAGGTAGGCAACTAAACCAGAAATTAAAATAAAAATATAGATGTGCATATTGGAAAAAGTATTTTTGTGCTCTTATAGGCATGCAAAGGAAGGATAGTAGCTAAGCCTAACAGTGTAGAATATGGAAAATTTGCCAAGGGAAATTGATGTTTTATCTGAGTTTTGAATGTACAGTGCTAATTGGCTTGAAGGAGGGATGCAAGATATTCTAGGCAGAAGCAGCAGTATATCAAAAAACACAAAGGATTCAAAGTGGGATACAATCTGTAAGTTTTAGTTCCTTGGTGTCTGGCAGGGAGGGACAGGAGATGACAATTGTGAGAAAGGCATCATTAGTTGTCATAGCACTTTTATGTATCACACCAAGGCGTTTGGACTTTGTATTGATGATGAAGAATTATCATCAAAGATTTACAGGGTAAAAATATGTCAATACTTGTATTTTTAAGCATCTAACTTAAAGAAAAATGAGCTGGAGGAGAGAAAAACCAGAGACATGGAGTGGTTAAAATGCTAGAAAAGGAAAAGAAATGATGAAATCCTAAATAAAAACATAGGAGTAGGTTTTAAAAGAGAGAAGATTCAAGATATTGAAAATTAAATATAAAGTAACAATAATTAAAGCACCATGGCTATGGACCAGAAAAAGAGATCCATTCTCTCAGAATAGAGTTCATAAACTAGCAATTATATGGGGGAAAGATAGTACTTAGTAAGAAAAAATTTATAATTTAATAAAAGATTTTGTTGAGAGGGTATAATGGTTTTCTAGTTAGCAAATGACCAAATACCTGGTGACTCAACCAATACGAATTCATTATCTTAACAGCTCTGGACCTCAAAAGTCTGACATGAACCTCAGTGTGCTAAAATCAAGGTGTGTCTATAGGACTGCATTCCTTTCTAAGAAGCTGTAGGTAAGAATTTATTTCCTTGCCTTTTTTCCTTTCTAGAAAATATTTGCATTCCATGGTCCTTGGTCTCATCTTTTATTCTCAAAGACAGCAACATTGCACCAATATTGAGCTTCTCTGGCCATTCTTCTGACCACAAACCAGGAAAGTTTTTCTCCTTTTAAGGACTCTTATGTTAAAATAAACCCACCTAGATAATCCAGGACAATCTCCTCATTTCAAATTCCATAGCCTTAATTACATCTGCAAAATTATTTACAGGTTCTGGGGTTTAGAGTATGGTCTTCTCTGCTGGGCCATTATTCTATCACATGTAAGAAATGAATGCTTCAAATATTATGGAAAGAATAAATTACATATGGCTGGATTAAAGGTCTAACATAAAACAAATAGGACTGTTAGGAGGAGGTTCACCTCCAGTCAGGGAACAAAAACTAATATCTGATGAAACAGATGGGTACCCCAAGGACCCCAAATTGTTAAAGGAAAAAACCCAGGTTGCCTCTTTTAAGAGTCCATGCTATTCGCAGGCACAAAGGAAAGTAATCAAACTCTAGTGTACCCAAAGATTTTTTTTTTAGTTAATAAGAAGTAAGGATCAGGAGAGGGAAAAATTTCAAACAATAGATTCCTGATCAAACTCTGAAATTATTCATTCCGTGATAGACAAACACCAAGTATGCTCTATTTTTGGGCAACTGAGGACTAAAAGAAAAACTGCCAAAATTCACAATGCACTACCCAAACTGGATAATACAAGTTCAAGATGATGACTGCTGTTGTCTCTAAAGAGCTTGGTTGTCAAAAGCACTGGAAGTCACAAAGAGCAAAGGCCAGAAGCAGCCTGCCTATATATCCTCCATTCCTCACACAAAGACCAACTTGTGCCTTCCTTCTTTTCAGCAGTACCCCACTCAGGAATGGCATGCTGGGAGAGTTGTGGTCCAAGGCTTCTAGATGTTGGTGGTACAGAAAGAAGTTGGGGGTACATGATACAGGGTAGTGAAGCAGCTGAAAATTGTATGGGTGTCAAATGCCCTGGTGGGCGGGGTCTGAGAGAGAGACCTAAGAGAAGAAGTGAGAAGCAGGAAAAGGGGATATAAAAGGGACTAGTGAAGAGATAGGAGAGGAGATGAGAATGGTGAACTGAGAGAACAGGTCCACGTGGCCTGGCCAGGGGAAGCACCCTGCAAGGGTGAGCTGGTGGTGGCAAGGAGCCATGGTGGGTAAGTGGCTGGCAGAAATGTGGAGTGTGGAGTCAGATGCCAGAATGGCAGGCTGGGGGTGACCCGGGACTGTTGAGGGCAGGTCTGGTGAATTTGGCCAGATGCTGCCAAAGAAAGAAAGTGCATGGAACCTGTAACAAGGTAGCATGGAAGCCAGCTGGAAACCTGGTCCCTGGAAAAGGCAGATATTTGGGAAAATGACTTTGCATCAGCATTTGTTGGAAAAGTTTGAAGAACCTTGGAGAAGCCACGGTTTGGAACGCTGGAGAGCAAAGAAGCAAAGAGAAAATAGAAAAGAAAGACTGAACTTTGCAGGGTGCCTTGGACATGTGTTTGGGACCTTCGGGCTAAATAGTACTTGGGGTAAAGTAACTGGTCACTTGTGGCATTAAGGGCTTTTCATTTTCGTGGTTAATTTTCCTTGTAAATAAAACACTGTTGTGGTGTGAATCTGGTAAGAAGCTGGGCGGCGGAAGCCACATTTTAAAATGCTGCTTTTTCCCTGTGGCTTGTTGGTTTGTAACTTCTGCCCTTTTTGACTTGACATCATGGGGAAGGTGGTGCCAGTTCCTGAGATCACTGCTAGTGCTTCTCCTGGTGTGTATTGACACATCCTCTACAAAACTACTAAAATATTAGGAAAAAACTGGTAGAATATATTTTATTAAGGAAGATCTTCCTGGGTAGAAATAATTACCTAATAGTCATAAATAAAATGGTCAACAGATGTATTCCAATAAATATATAAAACACCTCTGCAATGAAATGCACCACAAAATAAGTCACAGAGTGGCAAGCATCAGAAAAAAAAAATATTTGCAACATATATAATGGATGAAGATAATAGCCATACTATTTTTTTTTAAAAAGTACACACAATTCAACTGAGTAAATTTAGAAATCTAACCAGTTTCATCAAACAATTCATGAATCAGGCAGCATTCCATGTAGTAAGCACAAAGGTATACTAGAAGTCCTTCAAAATGGCAGAGTTTTTCATATACAGAAAGGGTAGGATAAGGTTATTAGCAAAAAAAAATTTTTTTTTCAGGAAAAACCACCTTTTCTTAAGGAAAGGCAGGTTGTCTTATCATACAAATTATTTCACTAATACTAATCAGAAAATTCCAGATTGATTGGCTCAAAATTCCACTTTGGGGAGAGGCTGAGATTTCAGCTCCATTAGGTTTTAAGTTTTGGTGGGACTTGTCATGAATGGTTCCATTTTGGGCATTTTATATGATCCCAACTTTGTGGGCAGTATCCAAGGCACATTGTCAGGCACCAGTTGAACATATGTCTTCTTTCCATCAAGTCTGACCAGGAGGTGGACCTTGGCCAGATCAGTGACAGTGAGTTTCTTCCACAACCTGTTTGTTGTGGTGCTTGTTGGCCTTGGCATTCACAATGAACACAAGACAAGTGTGTTGTTGTCTTGTCTTCTTTATGGCTAACTCGGTGGTCAAGGGAACTTGACAATGACATAGTGGTCAAACTTGTTTCTCCTGAGTATGTTTCTGAGGACATGTTGGTTCAGAGCCACAGTGTCTTGGGCCATGGGAAGGTGGGTGATGTGAATTTTTTTTTTTTTTTTTTTTTTTGGTGACTGTGGATATCTGTCAACACAGCTTTTTTGGCCTTCAAAGTTTTTGATTTTGCTTCAATTTTGGGAAGGGGAGGGACTTCCTTTGCTTTCAGCACCATCTTTGTGAAAAGGGTTTGTTGTTCCTTTATTTTTTTTTTTTTTTAGTGGTGTATAAACAGTATCTAAAAATCAATAAGGAAAAAATCCAATAAAATGGGAAAATGGGCAAAGGATAAAACTGATGACTTAATGAAGAAGAGATGAACATTACCAGTAAACAAAGAAGGGGGGAAAGTTAATCCTCTTTAGTTATTATTTATTATGTAGAATATACTTAGCTATCCTTATATATGTTGTAAATCTTTCAAGAAAAGTAAGGGAGTCATAAAACACATGGAGGACAATCTTTCCTTTGGGAGTTGAAGTAGTGAGGAGTTTGCTGGGCACTTTAACATTATCGATAAATATTTTATTTCTCAAATTGAGTGGTAAATTCACAAATGTTAAATTTTCTTTTTAAAAGTCATAACTTACACATTATACTTGTTTTCTGTGTTTATGTGTCCAATGAGTCAAAGGAAAAGGAGGAGTTTCTCTTGCTTTTTATTTTAAAACAACTTATTTGAAACTATTTCAAACTTACAAAAAAGTTGCAGACTTGTGTAAGAGTACCCATATACTCTTTTTTCCCAATACCTTTGTTCTGGTCAAATTTTTCCAGTTGCCCATGAATATTCTTTAAAAGGATCCATCCTAGTTTGTGTCTGTGCCATTGTGATTTATAATATATATAATGTCTATAATATATTATATTATATATATATATGAGATCTGACATGGAACTCCTAAAACCCTCGGAATTTCATAAAAAATAAGGAAGCTCAAGGGTCTTGATAGTAATAACAAAGAGCTTGTAGCACAACTGAGTTAATTAATGAAGTGACTCATTAGGACCCCAAGAATGGGGGTTGGATGTCAAGAAGAGGTTGCAGTCTCACCCTCGCACTTCTGAAGTGGAACATGGAAACTACAAACCCCAGCTTCATACCTATGTATGCCTTACATTTATTTGGGTCTTCCTGGTGACATCCTTTTAGAATAAACTGGTGAATATAAGTAATGCCTCTCTGAATTCTGTGAACCTCTTTAGGAATTTAATTAAAAACTTGAGGAAAGGGCTGTGGGAACCTCCAATCCATAAAATCTCTGAACTTGCCAGCAGTACAAGTGGCAACATGGACTTGCAGTTGGCTTCTTGAGTTGGGGCAGGATGTGCACTTTTTAGAACTGAGCTCTTAACTGTGGGATCTTACACTATGACCAGGTAATGTCAGAATTGAATTAATTGCTTGGTGTTATTGAAAGGAAAATATAGCATTGTGCCCAGTTGTCAGGGTCTCCAGTCTCCTTCACCTTGAAATATTTTTCCAACCCTTCTTTTACTATTACCTTGGTATTTTTGAGCATCCAAGAAAGACAATTTCATTGACTATCTCTCAGTGTAAATTTATTTGAAGTTTCCTTATGATTAAACCTAGGTAATATGGAAGCATCAAAGTACGGCTGAATTCATTTCAGGGTATCCCAATTGGTAACTCACAATACCAATTGACCTATTTCTGACGGCATTAATTCATCAGTCTATTCAAATAGTATCTGCCAAGTTTCTCAACTATAAAGTTACTCCTTCACCCGCTTGTCCTTAACAAGCATTGTGAGGGAAGTACTTCAAGACTGAAAAATCCTGTTCTTCATTCTAATTTTACCTTTTAATACTAGCATCTACTGGTACCTTTTGCTAAATTGTTACCATACTGATTGCCAAAAAGTGATTTTCTAGTTCCATTATTTCTTTCACATTTATTAACATATAATGAATTTCCCTTTAACCCCATTCCCAGAAATACCTACTACTAACATTAATTTTTTTGTTGTCTGGTGATTTTTTTTCTGTAAACATTCAGGTAGAAGAGTGAGAATCCAGTGGTTGGATTGTTCCAGAACGGGTTCAGCAAATGACCTTTCAAAAGAGAAAGGAGGCTATTTGTCTTGGCAAGAATGGGCCTGATGGGTTACAACGTGGGATGTGGTTAGGTAAGTTAGAAAGCAAAGTCAGCAAACACTGACAGAATAGAAGGAAATAAGACAGGTGAGGACCTAGAACCTTGATGCTAATTTGGCAGATGGACAGCCTAGAGATGTACAAAGAAGTCAGAGCTGTTGAATCCAAGTGTTGTTTGGGTTTTTTACTTTGGGTTTTTCAGATACCCACTAGTCTTTATATCGCATCATTTAAGTACACAGCGTGAGTCATATTAACTGAAGTCAAGAAACAAATCAACATGTCTTCACTTGTGAGTCTGACGATATTGGGGTCTTGATGATGTTAGAATTTTACACCACCAGCTTTGATGTTTTGTTTTCAGTTCATAAAAGAAACACCACATTTTGTTTCGGCTACTTTTTTTCCTTAATGAGACATTAATTCTTCTGGCTTCTGTTTAAAGAGCAGAACAAATGGTAGACCTTTATTGTTTTTGTTCATAATCCAAACAAAACTTTTTTTGTGTTCAAGGTTTCTTACAGGATGATCTGTTCCTTGATCTAAATATAGCTCTGCCATCACTATCAGAGTTAATAATCTTTTAACGTTTCAACATTTTTGTTGGACATACAGTTTTTTATCTCATGAGGGATGTTTTCTCTAACTTTGAACTTTATGTTAAAGTAAAGAATACTTCCTCATACCATTATTTTTATGCCCACATACTCTTTCTAACATGTCAAATGACTCATTTACAGTATATACATGACTGACAATTTGTTTTCAAATCTTTGTCTAAATATTCATTTTATAAATGAAGTCATTTTTTATGTAGAAAAATCTTGTGTGCTACTAAAGCAACAAGTTAATACATGTTGCAATCTACTCAGCTCAATTTCTTCTTTGTTTCCAGAAATCATAGGAGAAAAAAATTGGCCTTCTTAGTTTGCTGCACTCCTGTGTTGTTAATCTGTGATTCTAGTTATCCAAGAATAAACATACCAAAAAGAGAGAGAGAGAAGATAATATGCTGAGACTATCTTTCCCATCAGATCTGCTTATAAATTTCTCTGATTAAACACCACCTGTTAAGACACTGGAACCTGGAGGATGAACATGTTCTTCTATCTTCTCAGTTCACTGCTCCTAAATGATTCCCTATTTGTGAATAATGAATTTGATGCATGCAACAAATACAGTATGCTAGATTGTCAAATCAAAAGTGACTTCTCATCTTCCGTTTTTATTCATAAGAGGAGTAAAAAGGGCTAGCTTGGCAATATTTCAACAACAAGAAGTCTGGCAATATTTCAAAGCCTCTGAAAAATATTGTAGAGGATATATTAGAGCATTGGGAAATCCATGCCTTTTCTAACTCTTTTTCCCTCTTAGCCAGGATTCCAACTCACATCTGTCTGATTCTCTTAACTGCTAGATCATGAAAAATTAGGTCTTTGAAATGAGAGCAAGAAAAATATGTCATGTATATTCATTTGGTTTGGGAATAAAAGGGTACCCTATAATTTAGAAAAAGAGACAGGAATAGCTCATTACAAGTGTGAAGGTGATTAAGGAAATGAATTAATTGGTCATACCACTACAACTGTGCTTGTCATCAAAAGAGCATTGCCAATTCCCTCTCCAGTGGATACTTGCTACTCCATATCATCTCATTGGGAATAAAAGACCTATTGTGTTGTAACAATAAATATAAGAATAGTTTTCAAACCCATAATCAGACGAGACTGTAAAAAGCTGTAACTAGAGCAGGTTTAGGCCACCACAGAAAAGTCATTCAAAATTATAGCACTAAAAATGCACTAAATTACCCAAAGCAGTAAAAACTATACATAGAGTTGAATAACCCTAAGTGTAAAAGGCCTTACCACTTATAAATTAAAGCTGTTAATAATGTTAAGTCTAAATGATACCCTGAATCAGGGAAGTGGTATGAGACCTAAGCTTATACTTATATTTCTTCAGTTTAATAATCACATAAATGTTTAACAAAAAATACAAAAGCTGTATACATTCTTGTTGCTTAGTTTGACTCCATTTATACAAGATCTTAAACTTTTTGGTTTTTCTTATTAAGCAACTGATTTTTAATCTCTGTCAGCTAAAACTTTCTTTACCTTAGTCATCTTGATCATTAGACTTTGAATAAGCTTTCCATACTTGTTTTTGCCTAGTTTATCACTGTTGTCTCCAGGTATGTCTGAATCTGTCTATTTCTCTCATGTTAACAGTTAAGGAAAGGAAAGATGGATGGGAGAAGGATACACTGAGAAGTGGAAGAACACACTTCCCTTAAACTCCAGTCTATAATGGACCATTCCATTCAGTAATTAAGAAGTAAAATTTGTGAAAACTAAAATAAAAATAGCATGGACTTGGGTCGCAAGCAACCCTGGGTCCCTCAATACTTGCATGACTGTGAACAAACTTCTAATACTTCCTATCCTCAATTTTCTCTTTTGTAAAATGAGGATAGCACTAACACCTATCTCAAAGAGTTTATCTTCAAGATCAAATTAGATCATGCATGTAAACATTCTATATGTTGTGGTATTACAAAGTGCTAACTAATAAAACCTTGGTGCTATTAATATAAAAATAATTTCCCTTGGAAAATGCACTATGCCCTCAGTAGGAGATGATCTTTACCCTTATAGGGTCCTCATTCAGCAAGGACTTTGGGCCTAAAATTGCTTTTATCACTTTTTTTGCTTGATAAGAGTTATCTCCTTTCACCATCTATCCAGGACCTATTCCCAACCCTTCTCAATCACTTTGCTGACTACATCTATCCAGGACCTATTCTGGACAAACCTTTGCTCAGTATCTTCGGTAACCAGTTCTGTTTCAAAAGTTTTCTCTTTCTACTGACTTTACTTCTGCCCTCAAAACACACAGGGTTCTGCATGTCAAGGTCACCCACAAATGTATTTGGGACCCAACCCAGAACTTTCCCCCACCTTACATTAATGAAACTCTTCTATGATCCAAATATATTAATATTTATTCTAATTTTTGTGTTTATTCAGTGCCTCAAGTCCATATTATTTACTAGGTTCCTGAAAGTAAATTTCATTGCATAGAAAACATATTGAACAAGACGTGGTGGCGCACGCCTGGAGTCCAAGTGCTAGAAGGCTAGAGGCCTGGGATTGCTTGAGTTCACAGGTTCGAGACTACTCCAGGCAACATAGTAAGATCTTGTTTCTAAAAAGCAGCTGGGGACGGTGGTGGACCCCTTTAATCCCAGCTCCTTTATTTTATATTTTGCAAATAAAGAAAGAGTAAAACCAACTCCTAATTTAACTATACATGCCATTAATTGTAAGAGGCATTCTGATTGATTTCAGGTATGTTATAGGTAAAAATAAGTATTATCTGAAGCTGGGAAACCAGATGTGACCCCGTAATAGGGAAGAGAGAGAGAAAGCAGAGGGAAGGGGAGAGAAGCAGAGGAAAGAAAAGATTCAAGGATAAAACTTTGGTGCTCTAATATTCAGTCGATCAGAAGAGGCTCCAGCAATAGGACTGAAGCTGTGAGATGGAAGGTGAACCAGGATTGTGTCTCAGTCAAATAAAGACAGAGGTTCAATAGGAGGGGGTAATGAATCTGCTGAGTCAAATAGTTCTAGGACTACTAAGATAAGAACTGAGAATTAATTTAATTAGGCACTATGACATATGTGATGAACAAAACAGGAGAAAACATATGCTTTTCTAGATTTTCTTCATTGTATATATATTATTAAGTAAAATTGGGTCTCATTAGATTTCTTATTAATTTAAATGACAAAGGAATGGTAAAGGTAATATAATGTTACTGAAAATTGTATTCTAAATCTCCCCCACCCCCTTTTTTTCTTTAAGTGATGTGAACTAACTGAATAATAACCACAGAAAGTTTAGGTAATTGAGGAAAGGTAAAAAATATTACCCATATTCTATCAGATAAGCACAGTCACTATGATTTAGTCATTAATTCACTTTCACCTTGTGAAATCCTGCTGTGCAGCAGATTCTGTGCTGGGATACAGAAGCAAACACAACAAAAAATCTCTGCCTTTAGGGAATGGAGGGGAGGTGAACATGTGAAAATATAAAGTGAAGTGATGGTGATGGAATAGTAGTTATATGCAGTATATAGTGGGAGCAGAAAAAAGAGACCCTGATATTTTCTGCTAACTGATGAGGATGAAGAGTACCCTGGCAAACTAAATGACATATTTTAATGTTAGTGATAAAAATAAGATGGAGACTTGTTTTTATCACATTATTACAACCATGTAAAAAATGTGATCCCTGGAGTTTCCCTAATTAAGGAAAGACTTGAAGTGATTATTGTCCAAATTTTAAAAAATGAAAAAAAAATCTAAGTAACAGAGGAAAGCAAAAAAAACCAAAACAGAACAAAACAGTAAAAAAGAATTGATGGGTGAGATAAATAAGGTCAGAAGAAGGTGGGAAAAGAAGGGAATTCCAAGTCGAAAGAAGTCAAGTGAATTAAAACAGAGTATATAACCTGTTTAGCTACTTTAATACATGTGGTGTGACTGGAATATGGAATTCCCATGAAGGAAGAACCAGGCATAAATCTGGAAAGACAAGCAGGTGAAAACCAGATTTAAAAAAACTAAAAAAGATTCACACAGGCAGTGCTAGAGAGTTTGAATTTTAGCCAGTCACTTATGAATAACCACAGAAGAATTTTAAAGTGTAAAATTATGCTCGAATTTGGTATTAAAATAAAACCACAGAAGCTGAAGTACATGGGACTGAAACTGAAGGAAGGAAAACTATTTAGCAGTTTTTTGCAATAGTCTAAGAGGGAAATGATAAAGGAACGACAGAAAGATAGATAATGAATGGGTGGGTGGATGGATGAATGAATGAAGTCGAATTTAAGAGGCTCTTAAAGGCAATATGGACTTTGGAATGGTAAAGGATGCAGGCGGGGAAGATGGTGAATGATGAGTAAGGGGGAACAAGAATGACTCTTAGATCTCTGGTTTGGATGATTGAATCCCCTACCTCTGTTGTTTCTAGTTGTTGTATTTCTCTGATGTTATTTCTTGGGTTAATATCTACCCAAGATAGTGAATACAAGAGGCAGAAATTGAGGCACCCATGAAAGATGCCAGGGGAGATGTATGGGAGTTAGTTTGATATCCTGGAGCTCAGAAGAGATGTGTGTATTTAAGATTTAAAAGTCATCATTACATATTGATTTATGAAGTCATAAGGGTGAAAGAGACTGGGTAGAGAAGCTGTTTGTCATCTGTTTTGTTTTCTTTCTGGTTATTTTATTCTACCATATCCTTATTTAGTTTTAGGAATTGGTGCATACAATTTCCTTTTTCTCCTCACATCATATACTGAAAACTTTTTCTCATGCTGCACTAAAGTGATCATAGTAGCCATGACTGACAGAAGAAAAACATACCAAGAAGATATGCTGTAGTTTGAGTTAACTTCAGTTCTGTGGTTAACATTTTTCATAATTTTTTCCTATAAGTTATCTTAGGAAAGATTCTTAACAATAGTTATATATGTGTCTTCTACAGTTAGTGTGTCTTCTACTTATATAGCCAAATTATTTTCCAAAAGGATTGTACCAGTTCGTCCTTGATATCAGTAATGTATGGAAAGACAGATCTAGTTAGATTCTTGCCATATTTTGGTATTAGGTGTTTGTGGACCATATATGTTTTATTATGTATGTAATCATTATCATAGACATTATTGATATAAAACATTAATAAAAAAAGTGTACACATTGAAGTGTACAGCTTGGTGAATTTTCAAAGTGAGCATACTATGTAACCTGAACCTGAATTAAGAAACAACATTACTATAGTCTCCGAAGCTTTCCCAATATACTTCCAAGGGTAAGCACTGTAATGGTTTTGCCTGTTTGAACTTTATTTAAATGGAAACAGGTAGTATGTAATCTTTTGTATCTATCTTTGGTTCAACATTATGTTTTATAATACCTCTTTATCATTGCATGTAGTTGTGATTCACTATTTCTCATTTCTTTATATTTCACAATGAAAATGCTTCAAAATGTATTCTGGTGGGCATTTGGGAACTTTGTGACTTGGAGCTATTATGAGCGGTGCTACTTCATTTATACTTTTATATGTTCTTTGTAGAAATATATATATATATATAGCTATATATATTTACATATGCATTTATGTGGAACGGAACTGATGGATTATAAAATAGGTATCTGTCCATTTTTGCTGGTTACTGCCCTTGGTTTTCCAAGGGTGCCACTTCTTATTCCTGCCAATGTATAGGCATTCACAATGTTCCACATGCTTGGGACATTTTATCTTTTCCATTTTAGCTTTTCTGGTAAATAGTTTCTCATTTGGCTTTAATTGGCATTTCCTTGTTTTGTTTTGTTTGAGACTAGGTCTAGCTATTTTTACCGATAGAACTGCAGGCTCACGTTGCCCGTGGTACCACGGGCTCAAGCAATCCCCATCCTCAGTTTCCCAGGTAGCTAGGATTACAGGCACACGCCACAATACCCAGCTATTTTTTGGGACTAGGTCTCACTGTGTTGCTTCTGGCGGGACTCAAACTGCTATCCTCAGACTCCACCTCGACCCATAAGCTTTTACAAGCACCATGGCTGGCTGACATTTCCTTGCTAACAAAAGAAGTTTACTATCTTTTTTTAATTGTTTTACATATTCTGAAGGAGTCTTTTGTCATGAAGATATATGTGTTGCAAATCTCTTTCCTCACTGTATGTTTGCTTTCACTGCCTTAAAGTAAATCTTTTGGTGATCAAAAGTTCTTAATCAAGAAGGTAAATCTTCTTGATTTATCAAGAAGATACCACTGCAATGAGTAGTTGTGTTTTAAGGTGTTTTCTTTTTCCAGTTTAACATCATACCTATGTTAACATAATGAAGCATAACACCTCATTTGACTTTAATTTCTTGATTATTTAGGCAGTTTGTTTTTCTGTTTTATTATTCAAGACATGATAGCTATGTTAAAAATACCAAATTTTAGAAATTGAAACTAATAGGGGTGCTGTGGTGAAATTGGGAAGCTGTGACCCAACATGGTGGTGCTGCATTGAGATAGCACCCATTGTATCCTGATGGGCAGAGACTTGGAGAAGGGAGACCAAGGCTTCTAGTGAGAACAGAGGGGATATAAGAAGGAGTAGCTAGAGAGAAAGGGAGAGTGAGAGACTGGAGAAGAGAGAGAGAGAAGAGGAGCAGTAGGGCAACTGGAGGTCTCAGAGATGCCACTGCCATGTGTGGCAGCCAGGCAGGGAAGGAAGCCAGGTTGTGGGCTTCCATCCCTAGCCAGGGCTGGTGATGAGCCGGGGGGAAACATGTGGAAGAAACTTGTGACTCGTGTAAACTGACTTGGCAACATGGTGATATCAAGTGGCAAGACATTCAAAACGGGGTGCTTAACAAAACTTACAAATGGGAGCAGCTGGTCCTTTAATACCAGCCACACACCAGGTTCTTCCCAGCCTGCACATGCAATAGCAAGACCACATTTTAAACATAAGAGGAGGCTAAAACAGATTTACTTAATTAAAAGGGAAAAACAAACAAAAGTTACCAAGAAGATATAAGGAATCCCTTTGGTAATCTTACCACACAGTCCAGTCTCTAGACCAAAGAGCACAGGCCTGCAGCAGCCATGTTCATCCACAAAATGGCGGCTGCCCCACCTTAAAACAGATGAAGGAATAAAGATGGTGCTGCCGCTCCTTCTTCAAAGACACAACTCCACTCACTCCAAGCCAGAAAACACCCAAAAGCTCATTCCTCCTTCTCCTCTGCTCTCTCTCTTTTCTCTTCTCTCTTCTCTCCATGTGTTTTGTCCCAGTCTGCTCCCTAATCTCCTAATCCCATCATGAGGAGGCTTACACTCCCTTCTCCAAGTCTCTGCCCACCAATGAATGGATATTTGCTATTCCAATGCAGCACCACCAGTACTGGGAGTCACAGCCCCCTCCCCCAATTTCACCACAGCCCCCCTAACAGTGTACTTGAAAACTTGTTTTAATTTTGAAATTGCAAAGCTTGGGAATTGTCTGGAGACCTGAAGAGAACTTGTTGTGTTGCAGTTTTCATCATGAGACATTTGAAGTGTTGCTACTGTTATATTCAGTGAGTCTTGGTGGTTTCAGGATACTTTAGAGTTGAAGCTGAAAGAATGTTGGAGCTGTGTCTTTTGGAAGAAGATCAACATTGCCATCTCAGTTTCTTTGTTGGATTTGAATCTCCCATTTTTGAAGGAAGATAGATGACGTCATCTTGTTTCTCTTTTGTTTTGTTTTTGTTTGTTTGTTTGTTTGTTTTTGACTTGAAGTGAATAGCCATGCCTTTGGAAAAGGATTGATGATGCTGTCTTAGTTTCTTCATCTGGCTTGAATATGGGACAGCGCCATCTTGTAGACACATATGGATTAGGACCCATATGCAGTTTTTGGACTAGAGATTGAACTGTGTGGGGTCATCAAAGGGCGTCCATTGTAGGCTCAGTGACTTTTTTTTTTTTTTGCCCTTTTAATGAGTAAATCAATTCTTGCCCCTTTTTAAGATAGTGTGGTCTTGCTACTGCTCACATGGGCTGGGACATACCTAATGAGTGGCTGTGTTTAAAGGGCCAGGTGTTCCTGTCTGTAAGTTTAAGTTTTCTGCATTGCTTGTTTCTTACCCAATTTCAAAACAACAAAGGTTTGTTTTTTCTCACACAAAGTCTAGTGTATCAACTTATAGGGCAGCTGGTCTTGCTACAATGACTGAAAGTTCCAAGTTATTTCCATTTTTTGCCTTCACATCATTAGTTAGTCTCTATATTCCCTGCTACAAAAGAAGGAGGTGTGATATCTGTATACTGACTCTAAATCATTGGCTGGATGAGACACATTAAATTTCTGCTGACCTTCAGTTGTTTATACTATCTAGTCAAATGGCCCCATCTCACTGAAAAGAGTCTCAGAAGTACAGTTTTCTTAAGTATCTAAAGCAAAAAGAAAAGCCAAGTATCAAGAGGTAATAGTTCTACCACATTCCCAAAATTAACTAATCATATATTCTACCGTGTGAGTTTTTGTGCCTATTACTACTTATCTTTTCTAGGTTTCTAATGTTTATATTAAATCTAAGTAAGATTTCTTGCCTTGAATTCTATCTTAACTTAAGTATAATCCTTAACTTATTGCAAACTTGCTTCCTCCATTTTTACTCAAATATTTTCTCTCTTGTCTTCTTGTATTATTTTATTCAGATGTATTTTTATAAGTATTAAATTACTATTTTAATTTTTAACATAATAGGGAAGGGTTTTTCTATTAATAGGGACTCAATTCAAAAACTTAACTTAGGATCTTTAGTCTTACTACATTTATTCGTGCCCTTGTATGTCCTTTGTATGTGCTGTTTTAGTTTTTCCTTTTGCTCTGCAGATTTGGTTTTGTTGATTCTTATTTTTGAATTTTTTAGATGATTCTGATTCTCTGATTCTGCTTCCTGAGAATTTTCCACAGATACTTCTAAAACCTACATTTGTTTTTGTACCAATTAAAGGCCAAACAACACCCTTTGGAAACTATGAAAAAAGAAGCACTAAACATATTTTCTTTCCCTAGGCCCTGTTAATCCTCCCTTTTGTTGTTCTTCTTTAATCTAATCTGGGCAGTAAACCCAGTTATCTGAAAAAATACATTTTTTTCTTAAAATGTAATTGTGCTATTCCTCTAATGCATTGGACATACCAAAAAGTTTGAAAGGTATCAGCAAAATTCATTTTATACCACTAAGACAGCAATTATTAATAGTTCAACATATTTCCTTCCAATTTTTTCACTTTGCGTTTTATATGATTGAGATTATAAATCTCAATTATAAATTTTATAACTGAAATGTTTTTCTAAGCAAACCAGTTGGTTAGATTAGAAAATCTTCAGACTCATTTTAATGGCCTTATCATATCCTATAAAACAGATGAGCTATTAGTTAATACCACATCCTTATTATTGTACAATTAGGTTATAGTTAATTTTTTATTATCACAAACACTGTTGAATAGAATTATCTTTGTACAAAAAGAGAAAACCACATTTTTTCTATTTTAGACTAGATTCCCAAAATAAAATTAATAGTTCAAATAGAATACATTAAGTTTTTAAAATTTTATTGAAGTAATATTGATTTATAACATTATATAGGTCTCTGGTGTACATTACAAACCAAATTCTGTATACATTACATTAAGTTCACCACTAAAAGTCTAATTTCTATATTTTAGCATACAGTTGATCCCTTTTACCAAATCTGCTTTCCCCTTTTCTGCTTCCTTTCTGGTAACCACTAATGAATAAGCTTGTTAAAGGACTTTTGATCCATACTGGTAAATTGTTTTCCAAAAGAAATCCACCATCATAAATAAAATTGCAATATAACTAGATTGTTATTATAGTTCTATTAGCATTTTAAACAGCATCAATTCATTCCTCATTATTAGCATTTATATTAACTTACATCTATAGTTAAAGTGTTTCAAATTTCCACCAACTCTTTGTAACTCCTATATTCCAAATCATGAGTTATTTTTATTATTCAATGATTCATTTCATGATTCATCACATTGTGTTAAATCCATGGGAGAATGTTCCTGATATGCTTTATGTTAATTACTAATAACATTAGTGCTTTCTTTGACTTAATTAGAAGGTTTCTTTTCTGCATTTGGGGAGTAAGCATGTGACTTAGTGTCACTGAGTAAAATTATTTTTTCTTGCTAATATCCCTGTTTTTTTCTCTTATTCTATCTCATCTTTGGTCTATAAGCCAAGGAGAAATCTATGTTATGTTAAAAGATGCAGGCCTGGGAGGTATTTGAAAGTATGTTGAAGCCTCAAAACAAGGGAATAAAAGAAATGTTCAAGACTATATGGAACTGAAAATATTTTTAAAATAAAATAGAATCTTTATTTGGTGTATGGAATAGCTCCAGAGTCTAGTGCTCTGATGGATAGGTTTTGAATCTTGAAAAGGAAATCATTTTGATTATTTTGATGCACTTCACATCCCATATAAAATTGCTTCTCATTTAGGGAGCCTTGCATGTGATCTCTTTTGCTTCTAAATTCCTCCATTTATCTACACTGCACTTTGGCATGGATCATTTTCTACTTTGGATGGTAGTCATTTGCTTGACTATTCTTTCCTCATCACTTTCCAGCTTTCTATCTGACTCACCTCTGCACTCCCACAGCACCTGTAAATCCATTTACCAAGGCTAGGTACTAAATAGGTATTTCCTGAAACAAATGTTTATCAGTTCATATTATTTTCAGAATTGATGGATTTACAAAGTATAAACCATTTCCACATTTTTTCACTAAGTGCTTGAAATCAGCAGTAGTTAAGTAGATATTTCTACTTACTAAGTAGATATAATATCTACAAGTAGAAATTCACTTCAGAGAACTTTCTTTCACAGTGGCAGTTTAACTAATTTCAATGTGTGTTTATTGCTTATATGCAATGTTTTCTTCACATCTTCCCATAAGAAACCTCTACTTATTTGCCCTCACTTTAAAAACATTTGCCTTTATTAAAAAATACCCCTTTTAATTTTCTCCGTGAACACTATAAGAGCAAATTTTCCCCCTTAAGTGTGTCTGTGTGTATATACTTAGAATCACAAATACTGAATATAACAATTTTTTTCTAATTTGTAAATGTGTAGTTTGATGAGCTTTTACAAACTAAACACATACTTCTAGCCAGTACTTAGATTTAAGACCAGAATATTACTTGAATCTCAGAAACTTTACTCTTGGTTTATGGTGGTACTTTGACTTTTTTTTTTAGGGAGACACCAAGTGAGAAAATTTCTCATTAATCTTTGACATTTTTGTACTGTTTAAAAATTTCTAAAGATGTATGAGGTTCTATATATCTCCGTTTTTGCCATCTAATTAAGGTAGATTTAGTACCTACTTTTGCTAGGAAAGCATTGAGTGGTTTTGAATATGTCTAAACTGTGCAGTTGAAAAGATATTGCCAAAAATCAAGGATATTTAATTTAATTTTTGTGGAAAGAACATCAATTTCTTGGGGGAAACATATGTAATGAATTTATATTTTGGTTTAATCAGTGAAATTTATAATAAGTGAAACTTTAGGATACAATAGGTTTTGTATGTATTTTTAATCACTAAGTAGACTACCTTGTTAAGAGGTACGTTGTTGACTTTAAATCTGCTATATGAGCCCTGTTTGCTTGTTGTACTTTGTTTTTATAAACATTTCACAATACGCATGTCCTTAAAGGACAGCTTCTAGTGCACTTTGGGGGAGGTAATAGTGTTCTGAAGTTGATTGTAATTTTTTTAGCCTCAGGTGAAACGAATCACTTTTGAGAATCCAGTAATTCCAGTTTTAGCTATGTATAGACCAAGGCTTTTTTATTCCCAAATGAGTTGACAAACCTGAAAGAAACCATTTCCATTGCACAGAGTGAGCAGAGAAAGTATAACTAACCTAGCCTATTACGCACAAAGGCTTAAAACTATCTCTACTTTGGTTTCAAAGGGACTTTGAAACCAAATTTCAAGCAGTGGCTTTGTGAATTGTACAGAGCAAATAGAACAAACTCAATGAAATGAGAATTCTTATGAATCCAATGCAATGAAGTTATTTGTCTAATCTTTTATCAAAAAGACTATAGAGATGACAGGTTATGACCACAGAGAAGACATCTTGAGAGCTCCAATCTGTGTGCCTACATTTGGACAAAAAAGGAAATCAAATTTGGGGGTATGTTCTGGCAGAAGAGACAGGGTAGATATCCAAGTTCATTCTGATAGGAAGACTCAGCCAGCACTCCTCACTTATTAAACATTTGTAATATAATATTTTATTCACATAACAGTAAATCTAAATATAGATCTGTATGTATAGTTTAAGGAAAGCAATTAGAACAAACATGCATCCATACTTCATCCAATAAATAAGTAATACCTTTCTGAAGCTTTTCAGGTCCTATGGATTCTCTACAGTCACATCTCCCCTTTTCCCTATCTGAAATAGCTATTCTGATTTAGTTTCTCATTCCCTTTACTTTTTTAATTCTAGTTTGCCACATACATATTCCTGAACATTATACTATTTAATTTTGAATATTTCTGAATACTTGTTCTGAACATTTTTATTGTTGTGTAGTAACTTACTGTGTGACGATGCATAACTGTGGATTTACCCATTCTCTTGTTGATGGGCATTGGGTAATTTCCAGTTGTTGACTGCTTCAAATAGTAATGTTGTTGTGAACATCTTGTTCTTATCGTCTAGTTTACATGAGCCAAGAATTCCTCTAGGATATATTCTTTGGAATGGAATTACCAGGTAAAAGTCTCTTCAGCTTTACTAGTTAATGCCTCATTAGCTATTTGTTTAGTTCAAAAGGATTTAGAGTTGTTAGATTTAGCAGATAAAAGTAGAGGGTGCTCAGTAAAATTTGAATTACACATAACTTTTTTTTAGTATATTTAGTATAAAAAAAGTATGTGGGGGGTGAATCCCGGAGATTATAAAGATGTGAATGTTATATATAAATAAAATATTTGATTATTAAAAAAAAAAAAGTATGGCTCTGGAAAATTTAATTTCACCTGGTCACATGAAGGTCCCAAATCACAAACCTGGGCCAAAAAGGGTTTAGTGTGAAGGGAAAATGGAATATTTTACCCTTCTTTTCCTATTAAGTTATCAACCTAGGTGTTGACCAGCAGGTTAGCTAAGTAAGGGGGCTCAAGTGCTTGCTAACCAGCTATGTGGGTAAGTGACTGGCTCAACAATGTAAATCAATATGCCTGGCAGGTGCTAGATGTTGGGAATACAACTGTAAACATGACAGAGAAGGGTTTTTTTCCCTCCTTAGGCTTTTAGCCAAGGTGGGGAAGTGGAAGACAACAAGATTATGATACATATGCTACTGGGGCAATGGCATGTGTAAATGCTTCATAATCAGTTCTGATGGGGAGAGGAAGCATTCATTTGTTGCTTTTGCTGATTTTGGAAGCTTAAATACTCTTACTTGATGATTTCAAGTTACCAATGTAATTTTATTGAACTCTGAGTTGGGAAGAGGTATACACAATCTGATTTCTGGGCAGCATGAATTGGCAATGGCACCCCACTGAAGAGGAGTCCTTAGCAAGGACATTTCACCCAGTCTTTGGGTTCATTTCTTACTGGTTAGGGAAAAGGTTTAAGTGGCTTAAATAATAATTATTCAAATATAAAAAGAATCAAATATTAGGAAGTATAAAATACATTTATCATATCATTGTATTTTATAATTATGGATGCTTTGTAAATATTTCTACTGTGATACAGAAATAGAAGAGATTCTAATAAATGTCATTATTATGATCAGCCTATAGGACTCATGTCTTCCCCTTTTGTATGTGACCTTTTATCAGATCCTTCAAGACCTTTTGTTGACATTGCTCCCTCACATGTACCCCAGCTCACTGATCCTTATCATTCATTTATTCCATAAACATCACAGAGCCCTTGTTCTGTGTCAGTGTCTGTACTATGAGTGCCTATCTTCATGAAACACCCAATGCACAGAAAGATTATGCTCCCCTCCTTCTGGTTCTTTGTATTCAGATTCTCCTTCTACTTGCTCAGTTCACTCCTATATTTTCATGCCGGCTTTACCTCTGTGAATGTATTTTCTCAAGGAAGGTAGCGAAAAAAAATCACTTCCAGCCATCATTCTTACTTTTCTTAATACTTTTCTTTCCTTCACAGAGAAGCAGATGTCCCTCTATTCAAATCTGAACTTCCCTGACTTTTCTATATTTTTACCTATTATACAATCACTCTAACCATTCCATCACCCAATAGAACTTTTCAATGCCTATGTCCTACTAGCTCTAGCTAATATGCAGGATGTGGGGGAGGATTTATTTACATTCAAACATTTTCATTTATTTGACATAATTTTTCAAAACTGTATTTGCACAATTTGTACCCAATTTTTTTGTTAAATTACTTACAAAATACTTATGGAAAAGCATGAAGGAGGTAATAACAATTATGAATTCTCACAACCTAAGGCTAGCTAGTATTAACTTTTTGGGGTACATCCTTCTACTCATTTGTTACGCATACTCATTAACAAGTATAGAGGTGGAATCAAACCCACTTTTAAACTTACTATAGAATAAACATTTTATCAGCTTTTTCAGTTTTCTTTGAAGATGATTTAAAGTGATCATATACCATTTTTTTCAGGCTAAACCAGTTTATTTAATTTGCTCCATATTATTGGTAGTGACCTCTTCCTTCATTGGTGTGAACTATCTTTATTGTAATCTACAAGAAAGCAAGAATCAACCTTTTAATCTTTCTTCCTAAGTAGCACTCATTACAAAAATATATCTAAAATAATTTGAATGTGTATATGCTGTAAGCCTCTAGTTATCATTGAAAATAAAAAGAACTAGCCTGCATTAAATGTATGGTATAAATGTAACCAGAAGTTCTGGGGAAGGTTGGGAAGAAGATAACCTACCATCAAATCTGTTTGGTTAGGTTTTGTTTACTACTCTTGGGAGGAGTTGAACTCTGTAAAAAGTTTTGGAATTGGTAGGATCTTTAGAGATCATGAAGTGACCGGCTTTAAAGTCTTTTACAAATGAGAAATTAAATCAAGAAGGACCTGTTCTCTTAACGTTACTGTTACTCCTCTTCTATACTCTTTTCACCTCTATCTGCTGACTAACCTTTCTTTTGGAATACAGAAAGAACATGTATTTACCTATATGTTGTTACTAGAACTGTTTCCTCATAGAGTGCTTATACATTGGTATAAAAATTTAAGGTGCCAGGTATATATCCAAGAGAAAAGAAAGCATATGTCCACACAAAGACTTGTACCTGAACACTCATAGTAGCATTATTAGAGCCAAAAAGTGGAATCTCAAATGTCCAACATGTGAATGGATACACGAAGCATATGCATTCACACAGCAGAATACTCATCAGAAAATAGAATGGAACTATTGATAAATGTAACAATGCAAATAAATCTCAGAATAATTATGTCGAATGAAAGAAGCCATACCAAAGGGCACAACTATATGATTCCATTTATCTAAAATTCAGGAAAGGGCAACTAGCTGTAATGATAAAAAGCAGATCCCTGGTTACCTGGGATCGGGGGTAGAGTAGAATAGGTACCTCAAAGGAGTAGAGGAAACTTGAGGCTGATATTCCTTATCTTGACTGTAGAAATAATTCAGTGATTGAAACCTATCAAATTGTATGCTTTAAACATGTATATTTTATGTCAATGTACATAGGTATTTACATATACTTAGGTTCTTTAATTTGTAATATCTACGTCAAATTTGAAAAGCAGAACATGACCAAAAACTCCGTATAGGATCTGAAGCATAAGAAAACTAAAATTACTTCTGGAGATAACTGACAACTAAGGTTCCATTCTTGTATGATAGCTTATCTGAACAGAACATTACTATGAGAAGTGCAACGTCATAAAAACAAAAAAATAGAAACGACATTTTTGTCCCTCTGGTAATCATGCCATTTCCTCATCCCTTTACAATCGCTCTGTATCATAATCTTTTCAGTGTTCTGTTCAATTTGATCTTTTAAAAGCAGTAACCTAGTTGTATTTTCCCTAAACTATTACACTGCTCTTTTATGTACACGGTGCCCAACCCCTGGTGTCTGTACGATTGTGGGAGTGTAGAAAGCAACACTGTATACATTTTAGCAAACGCCGTAATTTGCTCTGGGATTTTGTAGTCGGAACTCAGTAACGACACTGGAAATGTATCAGAACTTTCTAGAAACCATACAGCCTTCTATCAGATACATACTGAGTTGTTAGCCCAAATATGTGAATTCACTGAACACATTTTTCGATTTATACTTACTGTTTTAAAACAAAGAAGTGCTACAACAACCACGCGTACAGTGCACAACACCGGCACCAACTTTTCTTTTTTAAAAAAGCATTCATAAAGTTTTAGTTCCACCCCCTAGCCCCATCCCCGCCAAAAAGCTCATTTTCGTAGCGCTTTTATTAGGTAATTACTCCCATTTTGCAGAAGGGAAGACGCACACAGGTTTGGTTTTTTTGGTGGTTTTTTTTTTTTTTTTGGTACAGTACAGTGGGGCGAGAAGGAAGCCACTCTGAACTTTTCAGTTCCATTTTGAGAAACGAACGCTTCGAACTCCTGAGGAACGATATGCCCAGCGAGAGCAGAAGCATTTCTCCACTGGCTGGGTGTGGGTCGGGAGCCAGGCGCGCTTCCGCGGGAGAGGGGGAGTCAGGTGGCAGCGGAGCCGGAGCGGGAGCCTGCGATGCGCGGCGGGGGGCGCCGCCCTCCGGCCGGCGCGGGCAGGCTGCCCCCGCGCACGCGAGTCCTCGGCCCCGGGCTCCCGCGCCGCGAGCAGCGGCCGCGCCAGGGGCGCCCGGCTCTCCTCCCTCGCACACTCGCTCGCTCCCTCC